>OY720464.1:8158841-8308841 GCA_963082715.1 Harpalus rubripes
TACATACATACATACATACATACATACATACATACATACATACATACATACATACATACATACATACATACATACATACATACATACATACATACATACATACATACATACATACATACATACATACATACATACATACATACATACATACATACATACATACATACATACATACATACATACATACATACATACATACATACATACATACATACATACATACATACATACATACATACATACATACATACATACATACATACATACATACATACATACATACATACATACATACATACATACATACATACATACATACATACATACATACATACATACATACATACATACATACATACATACATACATACATACATACATACATACATACATACATACATACATACATACATACATACATACATACATACATACATACATACATACATACATACATACATACATACATACATACATACATACATACATACATACATACATACATACATACATACATACATACATACATACATACATACATACATACATACATACATACATACATACATACATACATACATACATACATACATACATACATACATACATACATACATACATACATACATACATACATACATACATACATACATACATACATACATACATACATACATACATACATACATACATACATACATACATACATACATACATACATACATACATACATACATACATACATACATACATACATACATACATACATACATACATACATACATACATACATACATACATACATACATACATACATACATACATACATACATACATACATACATACATACATACATACATACATACATACATACATACATACATACATACATACATACATACATACATACATACATACATACATACATACATACATACATACATACATACATACATACATACATACATACATACATACATACATACACGCACATACAGACATCATCGTAAAAATTGTAAACTTGTATTCTAAGACCCTAAAACGTGCTTATTGATTAAAAACTCATCATCGAATTTTTTACCAAGGACAATACCTAACGGTGACGGAAGAACTTCAAATAACATCGACAACGAAACGGATCTTCGTCACGAGCAGTTATGGTTTTGCCGGTGTCTGGAGACGTTCGCGACACCGACAAACCATAGACTGCTCCCGTTTTCATTGAAACGGGAGCAACCCCCGATTTATGTGAATAACTCCGGCTGTAATTAACCGATCCAAATAAAATGATTCTTTCCTAGCAGCCCAATTACAGGTGCTAGTAGGAACCGTACCAGTGCACGAGAAACCCCTTAACCAAAGCACTGTAAGTTCCCTTATGATTGTGTATGGTAACGACCAGGGGCAACCCGTTTAAATCCGTTCAATTAGGGTTTTTGTATACAAGCCGGAGCCCGCGAGGCAGTCGGCAGTCGTGCTTTACCTCAAGAAGTTGAGAGAGCCGTGGAGAAGTCAACCAGCCGCCAAAGCACCAGGGTAAGAAACACTATTCACATTTACCGTATTCCGTTACCGTTTACTGTCCGTCCCAGGCGCTTCAGGCTAAACCATTAGTAAGACTTGGAGGCTCCCTTTCGCTGTGAACGATCCTCGACTCCTCGGAGTGTTGAAGCATCCGCAAACCTCCGGGCTGGTGAGCATCCTGAAAAAGGGGACCCCAAGTCATAACATCGACCACGTCATTGTAGGCATTGTCTACCCGCGGTTCCATAAGTTGGGAACACTCGTCCTCAGCTTCGCGACCTAGAGATACCCTCCGAGAGTACCCACGTCATCCTCAAATCTTCAGACTGGAGGGAATCCTCGAGCCTACGGTCTGGAGAGCATCGTCGACCCCTCGGGGTGGAGAGCATCTTCAGAGAACTAACTAGGTCACCAAGTGAGTCCGTAGTCTCTAATAAACACTAAATTCTCCTACCCTCCTCCCGTATCTCGTACTACCATCTCCGAGTCCTGGGATTTGAGATCACCGGGACAACACGTTCGGCACCGAGTACCGTGACGTCACTCGAGGTGACGCCGTTCTCTTGTTCCGATGCACACCGCCAGACCGACGCTACATACGACGACGCAAGCACCGGCAACGGTGTCGGGGCGACCGCTCGACCAACGTACTATAAATAAGTCGTCGCGACGCTGGGCGTGAGTTATCACCCGGGACCAATCCTAGCAACTGTCAGAAGTTGTTTGAGATCATCGATGTCGGGACGCCGGGAATCGTTGCCGAGATAACGGCAGTTTAGTTTTTGACTCCTCAGAAATTGACTCTAGCACTTATTTTAGGGCCCCAGCGCCAGCCGCCGCCGCGACGCCAGGCGTCGTATTAAAACAGATCATCGGGTCGTATCGCACTGCTCTGCAACGACTTGGGGACCCATGAAGAGGTTATTTAAACCACCGACGCCGAGCTTCGGTTTCTGGAAATCCACTGCCTAGTGGTCGGGACACCTCAAGGTGGTCCCCCGTACCGTACCCACCGTACCGTAAGTCCGAGACTCGCAGAGAACGCGCGCTGTCGGTAGCCGAGGCCACTAAGCCAGTGCCCGCTACCTCAATAGGTCCAGCAGGTCTTGTGTATCACGAAAGCCTTCAATAAAACTGAAAACCTACACCCAGTCTCTGTGTGTTATTTCTGCCCCTGGACAAATCCCCGACCTAACTATCCGTACCGTTTGGCGCCCGAGCAGACCACGCCAAACTCTCAATCAATCAATTTTAGTCAAAATCTAATATGTTGTTTGCTCTTCATACAAAAGTATTCAATACTATATTTAAAAATCTGATGTGGCCAACACATGACCTCCCGTCAATTCCATGTTTGAAATAACAATGAACTTTAAGTAAAGTATCACTTCCGGTTGATCCTTTGTAAACAAAATCTAATTTGTTGTTCCAATAAATAGAAAAGTCTGTAATACCAAATTTTGGATTATATTTTATTATGTTTTTCCTCGAAAGTCTGTTAAGTGCTCCAAATTAAGTACCACTTCCGGTTTATCATATAGGTATAGTCAAAATCTAATGTTGTTTCAAATTGTACACGTGTTTTAAATGCCAAATTTGAGAAGTTTTGGATCATGTTTTAATATATTTTTTCAAGAAAATCTGTTTATAGCTTCCTGTAAAGTAGTACTTCCGGTTTATCAAATTTAGAAAACATTTAATTTGTCGTTCTCATTAATATAAAAGTCTTAAATACCAAATTAAAGTATCACTTCTGGTTTATCACTTTTAGCCAAAACCTAATATGTTGCTTGCCGTTATATAAAAGTCTTAAATATTAAATTTGATAAGTTTTGGAATATATCATAATATATTTTTCACAAATTCTGTTCAGAGCGCAAGTAAAGTATCACTTTCCGAATTATCAATTTCAGAAAAAATGTGACATGTCATTCTTATTAATATAAAAGTCTTAAATACCAAATTTGAAAAGTTTTCGCTTGTATAAATATATTTTTCACAAAAATCTGCTCAGAGCTTCAAATAAAGTATCACTTCCGGTTTATCAATTGTATCCAAAATCTAATATGCTATTCCCCTTTATATAAAAGTCGTAAATATTAAATTTGACGAGTTTTGCAGTATATCAATATATTTTTCACGAGAATCTGTTCAGAGCTTCAAGTAAAGTATCACTTCTGATTGATTAATTTTAGCCAAAATCTAAAATGTTGTTTCCCATGACATAAAAGTCTTAAATGCTAAAATAGAAAAGTTTTGGATTATATTTTAATATAGTTTTTCATTAATAACTGTTATGGGCTTCAAGTAAAGTATCACTTCCATTTATCCAATTTTGCCCAAAATCTAATCAACTCGTTATATGAATGCTGGAAGCTTTAATACGGAAAATAGATATATTTGCAACTTTGTCACACACACACACACAACACGCACGCACGCACACGAACACGCACACGCAGGCACGCACGCACGCATGCACGCACGTACATACAGACACACACACACGCGTGTGTGTGTATATGTGTGTGGTGTGTCTGTGTCTGGTGTGTGTGTCTGTGTGTGGGTGGTGCGCGTGTGTGTGTGTGTTCGTGCGTGCGTGCGTGTTTGTGTGTGTATGAGTGTGTGTGTGTGTGTGTGTGCGTGTGTGTTTGTGTGTGAGTGTGTTTGTTGTGTATGTGTGAGTGTGTGTGTGAATGTGAGCGTGAATGTGAGTGTGAATGTGAGTGCGAGTGTGTGTGTGAGTGTGAATGTAAGTGTGAAATAGAGTGTGCATGTGTGTGAGCGTGTGTGTGAATGTAAGTGTGAGTGTGAGTGTGTATGAGTGTGTGTGTGAGTGTGTGCATGGTGTGTGTGTGTGGTGTTTGTGCTTGCATGCGTGCGTGTGTGCGTATGTGTTTGTGTGTGTGTGTGTGTGTGTGTGTGTGTGTGTGAGAGAGAGAGAATGTGTGAGTGTATGTGTGTGAGTGTGTGTGTGTGTGAGTGAGTGTGTGAGTGAGTGTGTATGCGAGTTCGACTGTGTGTGTGAATTTTATTCTCTACAATTAATTTTTTTTAAATATTTTAATTTTAAATAATAACTACTTTTTGTCTGGATTTAGGAGATACTGAAAAGGAAATATTGTCAAAACCCTGATTTTGGCCGCATTTTTTCAATATGGCAGAGCAAGCCGCATCGCCCCATGGTCGCAATCGCAAATTTTATATTTTATTCAAGATATGAAACTGTATCAAATCGGCAATTTGCAGAAATCCTAGATTTTTTCCAGGCTAAACTACCTATTGCTTAGTCTTTATAAATAACGGTAGTTGTAATGTAACGACATTTTTGCAACCAGTTAATGAGCCTTTCGCGGTTTCACTTTAATATACTTAGTTTGCACATAACTCACTTCCATCTTTAAATTAAGCAGGTTTTTATCAGGACCGTTTCATAATCGTATCTCATCGGCTTCATCGAATATTTATATAATCCTTTTGAACTATACCATTATTATACATTTGTTGATCCTTCCCCTCCCTATATCTCGTTGAAAAAGGACATTTTATAAACGATTCATATTCAGAGTAATGTATTTTAAGAATAATTTATTTCTATTTGACCACTGTGCCCTTTAAAAGGGACACGAATGGAGCGTCCCTGAGGAATGCAAGTTAAAGCATTCGGGTGCCCCCGGGCAACGGCTCAGCTAGCAAATGCTTTCATACCAGAAGCATACAGCGTGTGACCCAAAGTCCATACCAAAAAGGAACTTTGCCAAAAACAAAATTGCGACATCTTGTGTACAAAAGAGACCCAGACATAATACCCAGAGAGAAGATCAAAAGTCTAAGGAATGCGTTTGGTAGCAGACAGACGATATCAGCAATACGGAAGTATTGCCGTAAAACATTTTTTTTATTTTGTTTTGTGTACTAAATTATAAATTATGATTTATTGCTTCTGACACGAATAAATAAATGCCCTTTAAATATTTAATTTTTCTTTTTTAATACCCTATATAATAAATAATTGTAGCATTAAGGGCCTAAAATAAAAGTTTATTATAACGATATATAGATATTAAATATAATTAAAAGATGATAAATTTAATTTACACTGATTATACAAATATGAAACACTAATTAAGAGTAAGAATATTATAAAACACTTAAACACAAAGATTATTTATTTAAACAATTTATAACTCATTTCTTTATATAAATATATTTGTTTATGTTCACAACTTGTCGACTATTTGTTTATATCATCAACTAGTCAATACGCGACGCTTATTTACATCAGACTGTCCAATTCCTTCGCTAACAGTGCTTATATACTCCGGCGTTTGTATTCGAGAAATTACTAGAACACTATTCTAAATAAAAACTCAAACACAATAGATTATATGACCCGAACAATGGAGCAGGTGCGGACAAGTCTGTTGACAAAGCACGACCCTCCGTGGCCATTGCGTCATCGCTAAAAATAGACACGCGCTCCTCGCTGCGACGCGGCTGCGACAGCGGTGGCAACAGCGGCGGCGACGGCGTGCGCTGCACATTACACTGCCCCCTCCTTAAGACTTTTTCGTCCCGGAACACTTCGCGATGACGAAATCTGCATGCATTACCCTTGGCGCATTTTGAAGTTTTCAAGAAATAACAGTCGATGGTCCGGTCGACTTCTTTTTATGTCTGTTAGGGTTAAAGCTGCAAACAAGAATTTCAACGCCGGTAAAACAGAAGAGGATTTCTATAATGTTCCTAACAATCCTCTAATCTAAACCATCTATACCACAGCCTAACTTCGGTACGGCTCTAGCAGATGATCCCTCATATCGCACAGCGAGTTCTACAGGCTACGATACGATGGCTTCTGGTACAAGCGTGGTTTTGTAACCAGATAATAGATGTACCGCTGATGGTCTGCATTACCATCCCGCAGGCGCAGCGTTTTCCCAACAGTTGGACGTTGGTTGGCCAGTTCTTGTAGTCGCCCAAATTTCGCCTTAAAGACTGAAGCAATGCCGCGGGACATCTTTAAGTCTACTGGTACGCAGTGACCGAAGGAATAATCTGAAGACACGGTGAACAGATCTCGGTGTTCTTCTTATATTTCTTGCACCAATCTTTAACATCTTCTGTAAACTTAACCCAGTAAAACCGCTGGCGCAATCTTTCTAGCGTTTCGATGACTCCAAAATGGCCTCCAGATCTGCCATGGATCTCTTTCAACACGTCTGGTACTCTACTCTTAAGAATAACTAACTGAGTTCTCTTCTCAGTTCCATCAGCATTTTGTACCACACGCTTCAACAGGCCATCCTCAATCACCATGGAGTCCCATTGCGCAAAATACTATTTTACACTCGGTGAGTGCGATGCAACATCTTCCCATACTGGTATGCTTTGCTCTGCTTTCCATTCAAGTATAATTTTTAAACTCGGGTCTTTTTCTTGATCTTCGCATAGTCCATTGAGCTGCCAATTATCGTCGATTACTGTTGTCCTGTCGACGATGGAAAATATTTCTCTTCTAGTCGACTACAATGCTTGTAATCATCTTGGCACGGCCTTCTGGACAATGCGTCAACATTAAGATGGCTGGTACCTGTCCTATGCTCGATTTTGAAATCGTATTCCTGTACTCTTTCAATTCATCTAGCCACCTGACCTTCAGGATTCTTAAATTGTAGCAGCCATTTTAATGCAGCATGGTCAGTTCTAATCAAAAATTTCCTTCCATACAAATATTTCTAGAAATGTTCCACACATTTCACGACTGCCAAGAGTTCTTTTCTCGTAACACAATAATTCCTCTCTGGTTTTGACAAGGTCTTACTAAAATAGGCAATAACCTTCTTATGTCCGTCTTGTATCTGGGAAAGAACGCCACCAATTCCCACGTTGCTGGTATCTGTGTCTAGTATGAAGAAGTGGTTGCATTAACTTTTCCGACTTGCTCAGTGCAACATACGGCGCTAACTGCGAAGTGTGGACCTTGCAGATTGGTTCTTTCGGTCGTTTTGGGTCAGCAATTTCATATGTGACTGGCCCGAGTGAACGTAGAATTATGTATGGTCCATCTCTTCGGGGTAAAAGTTTCTGGCATATTCCCTCCGCCTGTTTACTCATTTGATGTACCTTCATGAGTACTAGATCTCCAGGCGAATAGGCAGGAGCTGGTTGACGATGTTTATCGCTGTACCTTTTCTGACGGTCTTGTTCTTTTTCGAATGTTTCTTTTGCTTCTTGAATTTTGTCGTTCAACCTAAACAAATATGGGGTAATTAAAGGTACAAAATTATCACTTTGTATGATTGGACGAAGATCTTTGTGCACATCAAAAAGTGTTCGCATTTCTCGTCCGAATGTGAGAAAAGCAGGCGAATGACCAGTATTTTGACAAGGCCCACTGTTTAGTGCAAAACGAATAGCAGGCAAATGAAGATCCCAATCTTTATGATGATTTTGCACAAGAATTGCAAGCTGTGGCTTAATCTCTCTGTTCTTCCTTTCGGTTGGGTTGGCCAGAGGATGGTAGATAGATTTTAAAACTTGTTCTATTCCAAGAATATGGGTTAGCTGTTGCATAATGGCGCTAGTGAATTGTACACCATTATCACTGATGAGTCTTCGAGGTAATCCATATCGGAGGAATATTTCTTCCACTAAAATTTTTGCAGTTTCGAAAGCAGTTGCTGCTGGCATAGGAAACAACTCTACCCATCGAGTGGCTACATCTTCTACGACGAGAATCCACACATTTCTTCTTCTGGTAGTAGGAAGTGGACCAAAGAAATCAATGGATATCACTTCCATTCGTTGAGCGAATACAGGTGTTTGTAGGAGTCCTGCGGGTTTACAATTTAATGCTTTGTATCTCTGACATTCTATACATTTACTTAAATAGTCTGCAACGTATCTGCGAAGACCAGGCCAATAATATTTTCGGCGAATTCTTTGAATTGTACGATCAACACCATTATGTCCTGCTGTCGGAGAGTTATGGAATTCTTCCAGTACTTTCTTACGTTCACTATTAGGTACTACCAATTGTGGCTCCTCATTATCTTCTTCAGTTTCGTAATGAAAGAGAACTCCATTTGACATAATATATCCCCGATCAGTCCATCGTAGGAAATTTTCATTCTTTGGTTCTTTTTCGAAATCTTCGATTATTTTCTGAAGGTCCGGATCTTTAAGTTGTTTCTGTCTCTGGTCTCTTGCAGTTTCATGGGGTAGATCTGCAATAACTAGATTTATTTCTTCTTTTACAGGTGGTCGCGAAAGAGTATCGGCTACCACATTATTTCTTCCTGGGGTATATGATATTTCTAAATCATATCCTTGTACTTCCAAGGCCCATCGAGCCAGGCGTCCTGTTGGTGTCTTCAAACTCATCAACCAAGGCAATGGTTGATGATCAGTTGTTAAATAGATTTTTGAGCATTCTATGTAGCCACGGAACTTCGTTAGTGCCCATACCAAAGCCAAAGCTTCTCGTTCTGTTGTGGTATAATTTCTTTCGGCAGAAGATAGTAAGCGGCTAGCATATTCTACTGGCCTTTCTTCTGGACCATCTCCTTGGCATAACGCAGCCCCAATCGCGTAATCACTTGCATCTGTTTTAATCTTATATGGAAGAGACGTATCAGCTTGTCTCAGAATAGGCGCGCTTGTTAATAACTCCATTAAATGATCATAGGCAGTTTGTTGTTCAGTTTCCCATTTCCATGGAACTGTTTTCTTAGTTAAGTTTGTTAATGGTCTTACCACTTCAGCGTAGTTTCGAATAAATCGTCGGTACCAAGAGCTGGTTTGCAAAATAGTGACCAATTCCTTCAAATTCTTAGGAACTGGACGTTTCTTCAGTGCTGCTACCTTTTCCATATTGGCTTGAATTCCTTCAGGTGTTATTATATGTCCAAGATAACGTACTTCGGATTTTACAAAATGACACTTGATACGATTGGCACGCAAACCAAATAATTTTAGGCGAGTAAATACTGCATCCAAATCACGCAGATGATTTTCAAAAGTATCTGACAATACAATTAAATCGTCCAAATAAGCAAGTATATGAACACTATGCAAACCTGCTTTAAACTTATCCATCATTCTTTGGAATGTTGCTGGTGCATTCTTTAGTCCAAACGGCATTCTTGTATAACGAAATGTACCAAAAGGAGTGATGAAAGCGGTCTTGTCTTTGTCCGTGTCACGAACACGAATTTGATGGTAACCACTTCGGAGATTTATAGTTGACATAAAACGAGTTTGTTTTGCTTCATGTAGGAGATCATCAATTCTGGGCAAAGGATACGAATCGCTTATAGTGACTGCATTGAGTTTTCGATAATCGACGCATAGACGTATATCACCATTGCTTTTTGGAACTAAAACTACGGGTGCAGCCCACGGTGAGTCGCATTCTTCTATAGTTTTAGCTTCAAGTAATTTGTCGAGCTCGCTACGTAACCATTCTTTCTTGACAGGCGAAAGACGATATGGTGCTACTGCTATGGGTATTTGGTTTATATCGGTTACAATACAGTGCTCTGCGAAAGGTGTTGGCGCTCCCCCTAGAGCAAAGACATCTTCGTGGTTGTTTATTAACTCATTTATCTTCTCTCTTTGGTCAGGTTTAAGATTTGAACCCTCATCTTCTCGCAAGTTGAGTTCTTTACAGTTTTCCAAACATGCAGTTATGTTGCTGCGTTTATGTTTACTAACTTCTTTAAAGGAATATTTTCTATCTGGCACATCCTTAAAGTATCAAAATCCTCCTCTAATATCAGGTACAATGCCAAATTTGTATAGAACATCTATTCCAAATAATGTATAATTTTTTCCTTCCCCTGGGAATAATAGTAATTCAATTTCTTCTAATCTTCCTTTAATTTCTACTGATATGCTGGTAACTCTTACTTTAGAACTTGTTGTAGTACCATCAGCTAGGGTAATGTCTATACTTTTAGTATTAAATATACATTTATCTTTTATGAGTTCGTACAAGCTTCGTCCCATGACGCTTTTTGTTGCGCCAGTATCAACAGTTGCAACTCCATTAAATTCCAATATTTTAACTGGAATCAACGGACGTTTAATTGTTGCAAGGGATTCTTCAGTTTCTAAAGACTGGAATTGCACATTTTCAGATCTGTGACTAGATTTACAGCTTGGACAATGGGCTTTAATTACACCGGGTCTTCCACAACCGTAGCATGATATTTCTGGCTTCTGCTTAGTTTCAAATTTCTCAGTAGACTTAGATTTTTCTTCAAGTGCTGATTTTTCTTTCTTCTTCAGTAGTATTCTACAATCTTCAATGTGGTAACCAGGTTTCTTACAATAATGGCAACGTATTTTCGATTCTGGTTTTGCATGATCTTCTTCTTTCTTCTGTAACTTTGAAATTTTGTCTTCCTTTTCTTCTAATATTTGTTCTGTAGAGCGAGCCAAAGTAATTAATTCGTCGAAAGTGGTGAATGATTCACGAGTAATCCTTTTCCTTATTCTTCTATGAAGGAGACCAAATAACATGTCAAGCTTCACTTTTTCTGTCAGTTTGTCTGGTATTCCTGCAAGGAGAGCACTGACTTGACTAATAAATATGTCAGTTGGCATGCTGTCTTCTTGCTTCATACTGAAGAGTTGTTGGTAAATTTGATACGGAGCTAACTGTCTACCATACGCAGCTTTTAATGCAGTTAAAGCTTCTTTCCAGGTTTTGATGGTTGATTTTACACCAATCCACCAAGTAGCGGCAGAATCTGTCAATAAGATGGGCAAACCTGTTAATGCATTTTCATCGCTGACGCTTGCACATTCCTTGTAGATTTCAACAGCATCGATGAAAGCTTCTACATCGCTAGTTTTAGATCCACTAAAACGAGAAGTGCATTTAATAAAGTTCCCTTTTGGTTGTTCTAAAACCGCTGATGTAGAACTTCCCTGGACTTGAACCAATTGTTGAATCAAACGGGAAAGCTGTTCTTCACTCATTGTTACGCTCATTTTCCCTACTCCTTCAAGACGTGTTGATGATCTTGTATGGGGCATACACAACTATTAAGTGTCTGATGAAATGTTTTTAACTTACACAATACTCAAGCACGTAATGTACGAAGAAATACTTAAGTATTTGACGAATTTGAATGTTAATGCTTCACAGAAAAAAACACAGACAGTAACTTGTGTGAGGTGAAACACATCCAAAACACTCAAAATTCCAAGTAGTTTCTTTTCTTAAAAATTTTAGGCCGCAACGTTGGGCGCCAATTTATAACGAGGTGTTGTGTTATAGTACGTGGATTCTGGCCTGATTTCAAGAAAACTAAACTACATTCATTTTAGTATATATTTTAGAATGTCAACTTTCAATATTATAAAATATAACATTTAATGACATGTACATTCTATGATTCCTAAAACTAACCAAAACGTACTAGATATATTTCTTGTTATACAATTAATTTTTCCGCCTTGGTTCTCTGGTCGGCGGTCAGTTCTTGGAAGGATGTTGATAATTGATTAAATAACGTGTCCGGAACTTCCTAAGATATGTTTCCCTTGGCTTTCACAGTTCGAATAATCGAGGAAGCTACCAAACATTCCCCTACAATTGTTCCTCTCTTAAGAACAACAGGATTAAAATTTACGTTCATTCTTCGAACTGGTATTACTTGACTGGCTTTGATCAGTGATTTTCCTGCAACTCCAGTACCAGTCTTCTCATCATCATTCTTGGGCTCAAGCATAACAATATTCCCCTCACATAAACTACCATCTAATTGTGCTTGCACGATAGATTCATTTCGTTCTGGAAGGGTAACATCTTCAGCCATTAGTACGCGCAGTCTTGTCTTCCCGTGGGTTTAAAACAAGTTCTTCTTCATTGATTAGCATTACTCTATTCTTCAGGTCAAGTTCAAAACCGTGCTTTTTCATTACGTCCATACCGAGTATTAATTCATCTTCAACGTCAACTATCAGCGCACGATGTGTTTCCAATAGTGATGGTCATATCTATTTTTCCTAATGTGGTAGCTTGTTCTCATGTTGCTGTGCGTAATCTCCACTTGGTTGGTTGAAGATGCATCTTGCACGTGTTCTTTACTAAATCGGATCTAATTATAGTCTTTGTTGCACCCGTATCTAGTAAAATTTTCAGTGACCTTCCAATAACAAAGCTATTCATGTAGATGCTGCTGGCTTAATGATGAAGGGATGCGACATAACTGATGGATTATAGGGCTACCAGATTACGAGTTGACGCTTGCCCCTTCGCATCTACCCGACTCAGTTTCCCAGCTCCTTTTCTTCTTTTGTCGATTCCATCTTCTTTTGCATTTTTCCAACAACTAAGTTTCTTTCTTTCAGCAAACAATTCATTTACAATTCGTCGCATTTTATCTCCTAGATCTTCTGTTTTCTTTTCTGTCGGCATCACTATTTCGCACTCGAGATTGGTTATGTGTAGCTTGTTTGGCAGCTTCATGTTCTAGTGCATATGTGAGTACGTCAATTAATGTTTTTGGGCGGGCCAGTCGCAGTACTTGCTGCGTTTCGTTATCTCGAACTTGAATGTTTGAATGATCAGGCACTCCAAAACGCTGTCAGGAGCTGCAGGATGTGCGAGACGAACCAAACGATCTACGTCGACTTCAAATTGTTAAAGGCTTTCTTTTCAACTCTGATAACGATTTCTCAGTTGCGTCTGGTACACTCCCGCTCTTCCAGTTCTCTCTTGAGATCACTTAGTTTTAATTAATTTAATTTTAATTGTTTAGTCGCCATATTATTTATTTTTAATTAACACTTCACAGTTTATTAACCCCACACCAGACACCAATTGTAACGTTTTTATATTTATTTGGGTGGTGTAAATATTACACAATTATTAATTAGTTAAAATAAAAACTTTTTCTAACGATAAATAGATATTAAATATAATGAAAAGGTGATAAATTTAATTTACACTATGATTAAACAAATATTAAACACTAATCAAGACTAATATTATAAAACACTTAAACACTAAGATTATTTATTTAAACAATTTATAACTCACTTATTTATTTATATAACTATATTTGTTTATGTTCACAACTTGTCGACTATCTGATTATATCACCATCTAGTCAATACGCGACGCTTATTTATATCAGACTGTCCAATGCCTTCGCTAACAGTGCTTATAGACTCCGGCGTTTGTATTCGAGAAATTACTAGAACACTATTCCAAATAAAAACTCAAACACAATAGATTACATCACCCGAGTAATTAAGCAGGTACGGACAAGTCTATTAACAACGCACAGCCCTCCGTGGCTATTGCATCATCGCTAAAAATAGACACTCGCTCATCGTTGCGACGCGGTTGCGACAGCTGCGGCGACGGCGGGCGCTGCACATTACAATATGCAATATACGAATATTCTTAAAAAATTATATATTCCACATCTAAAGACGCTTGTTCCAACGTCCTTTCACTGTAGAGGATTTCTATCCTTGGTTACTTAATCTCACTGCTAGAGTAGTTAATATTGTTGTAATCAAATTTTATCTTTTTTGTAGTCAAGTTTAATCTTGAATTAAGTTTATTAAAAACAATATTTTTGTTTTACATTTTTGTCAACCCAAGGGATGATGAGTAACTGCCCCTTCTTAACACCCTCCCCCCTTCCTTTTTTTTTTGGCGGACCCCATGGCATGGGTAAGGTTTTTATTTTCTATGATATTCTTACACCTTAGTAGATATATAACAATGTTCCATATTTCGTCGATTGTAAAATTCATGCAGCTCCCACGTTTCTTTTAATTTTTATCTTCACACATTTCAAATTATGAACAAAATACGAGTATACTGTATATTTATCCAAATTACTATTAAATTATAACTTTTTGTTCTCAGTAAATATCATTAATTACGTCAAAGTAAAAAAAATCAGTACACAACCGCAAATGTCATATCACAAATATTTAAGCAACTTGATCGAAACAAAAATTATATAGCATTTTCTTTCTCCGCCTTATTACATTTGCAATGCTGTTATCTCTTTTTAATTTTACCAGAGATTTTAGAACTGCAAATATTGCACTTATTTGTCAGATAGTTATCCGACAGATAAATTTAAAATGAAAGACAGAAAAAAGTTATCCGTCGAAGGTGGAAAGACCGGCCCTAAATGAAATTTTCAGTAATAATATAGCAAAAGCGTGAGAATAAATTGAAAATAATTTGACAAATTTTTCAAAAACTTGTTGCCGGGCAATAGTCACGAAAGCCCGTAGAGCTTGAGTAGGTATTGCCAAATAGCAACAAGTTTTGAGAAAAACTGGAAAACTATTTTCTAATTTATCTAACTCTAATTATATTTAATTAAATATTTTTTGATTCACAAGTTTCAAACAACGGAATCAGGCTGTCATGCTAATGTAACGCTATCTACTGTCGTATTTAACTATCTTCATTTATTTACATGGCTCAGTTGATAAGTCTGTTTTGACAAATAGAACACACTTTGACAATGTAAAATAAATAATCAAATAATAATATAATTTTATGGTTTATTTCATGATCAGAAATGGCACAAAATTGGTCTTTTTCGCTCATTTTACTTGAGTTGTTTACTGTCCGGCATATGTGAACAAAAACAAAAGCTACAGAGATTATTTCCGGGAATAATCTCTATAGTTTTATTCTCAGTATAATAATGACAGGATTGGTTAAAACGAAGACACATGACACAAAATGGAACATTTCATTGGTTGTTAGAAATGTCAAAAAATAATCATTATCATTATTGGTAGGTGCTACTTTTTTAAATTTTCAATCAGTGCTTTAGTGATGGCCGCTGTTTTGATATTTGAAATCGTTGACTTCTATTGGTAGAAAAAACCTCCTCCTAACACGTTATTCGTTATAACTTATATGCGATCTTTCAGTCGCCTATCAAAATATATTCATATTCGTGACGAGACACTATTACAAGAACTCTTCTTATTTCAGAAATACATATTTTAATTATATCATTCTATTTCTTTTTTTTTATTATTATTCATTATCGAACATTTACTTTAGTTTTTGTTACAAATTTTTCTTAATTCGATTGAGCTAGAACTGCCTATTGAGAAAAAATATTTAATAATTTATCTTATGCCTTATTTCCAAAAATTAAAACATCTGGTGTGACCAACACAATACCTCCCGCCATTACAGCCCGAGTCACAAGAAAGATTAAGTCAATCCTTATTTTTGGATTAGCGAATTTTACTCTAATTATGTCTTAAAATAGAGTCTAAACTAATCCAAGTAACTACCTTTTTTAAACCCCGCAACAGGATTAAATCCCAATTACAGAGTGGGTTCACATTCACACACATCCATGCCTTAATGGGATTCGAACTTAGAGACCCGAGGGCCCTCATGACATAAGGCGTTGATCTAACTATTAAGCCACCGGAACTATAATAAAATGAAGATTAAATTTTAAATACCGGAATAAGATAGAATTCACGAATCCAAAAATGAGAATTAGCTTGAACCTTTTTGCGAATCGTTAATTTTTATTAATCTAAATACATACCTACATATTTACATATCGATGGTGAAGAACTGCAACCTTCTATGTCAAGATTCGTAGAAATTCATCAAGCTTCTATGTCATTGTTTCATTTTCACGTAAACTTTTGCCATTAACATTTAACTACACTATTCACGATGTTTCTTTATCACGATCTTTTAAAGTCAATGATCTCGGTGTAATATTTGATTCCAAATTTACTTTTACATATCATATACAGGACACTAATAATGGGGCTATGAGAATGCTAGGATTTGTCATTAGAAATACCCGCAACTTTCACGATTTAACAGCTATACGTTCCCTTTATTATTCACTAGTACGGACCAAATTAGAGTACTGCAACATTATTTGGAACCCCATTTATGAGGTAAATCAGGACCTCATAGAGTCAGTTCAAAAAAATTCCTTAAGTTCATGTACTTTAAATATTATCACTTTTACCCCGATTACTCTGTATCGTACAATGAACTTCTCTCTATGTTCAACTTAAAAAGCCTTTTTGAACGTAGGGAAAATTGTCTAGTTTTGCACTTATCAAAATAGATCAATGGCTGTATTGATGATTCCCTTTCTCTCTCCTGTCTTCATTTCCATGCTCCCTGTTCTCGAACTAGAAATGCCTTCACCTTTTATTTACCTGCAGCTAGAACTAATTGCCTTATGATGTCACCTATCTATAGAATTGGCCATGTTTACATGATTAAGTTTTCAAAAGTGGACATTTTCCAATTAGAGTTTAAAAATTTCTCAAATGCTATCAGTAAATTTTACTAGTAATTTGTTAGATTTCTTGTTTTTACTACCCTTTATTTGGGCTTAGCCTGTTGGGTGCTTGTATCTAAATAAATAAATAAATAAATAAATAAAAAGAGGTAGTTCTGAGGAGGAAAATTATTTTGTTTTGAGCTTCATGTTTTTTTTTTATATAATAGGTTAACATAATTATTCTATTCTCTTACAGTAACAGTACAAATATAAGAATCTGAAGTGATTTATTAGATTTTCTCCAATAATTGACATTGTAGGTTCTGTCAGCAAAAAAATGATAATTAATTAACATAGAAGGTTGAGTTTTTAGGTAAAACGTTTCAAAAAGAAAAATAATTGCTACATATTAATTTTTTTATTAATAAAAGTAAAAGAAACTACATACTGAAATAAAGAAATATTAATTATATAAATTTCTGAATTCAACTAAACTTTTTCTATATAGAAAATAAGTCTTTTGTGGGTAACAATGCATATGAACCAAAATAATCTACACACAATAATGTATGCTAAAGAATTTTAGTGTAACAGCATGTCATAGAATTCATGTGCATATCGTGGTATAACACTTTTAAGTTCTTGTAAATGTTCCCATTTACTTTTTTTATTTTAAGACTGGAATTGTATAGAGCAGGGTAGATAAATTCTTTCTTACTGGTTGAACGCCTAGGAAGAAGTGAAAGTTGGTCTTCAAAATCAAGTTTATATCGAATAAGACCGTCAGGGGTATATTTCAAATAGCAGATAAGGTTGATTGTCGGATCGTTGACTTTATTACCTGGTCTAATAGAAGAGTATATTTCAGCTTCCATGATTGTGTAGTCCTTAAAAAATGTATAATTTAAATAGTGTGCCCGATATGGCTTCTCTATGCGTGCTTCCTTTGTGACGGTAATGTAGTCTTCTGGCAAATAAATATTTCTATTTTTCAAGCGTTTTTCTGTACTAGCATGTACAGAATCAACCTCCATCTGGGTATGTCCTTTCTGAAGAAACTTATGTTTAATGGTAAAACCAGTTTTCATTGAGAGTTGTGCAAGGGCGTTAGCTAAGACTTTGTTTTTATTCTGATACCCGAAACCGTCGCTCCAAATAATTATTTCCTTTCTAGATATGTCCGAGGGCCAAGAATCGATCGTTTCTTGTAGTTGTTGAATCAAACAAGATGTAAAAAAGACGCCTTAAGTTCGCCTTCACCTTCGTGCCACCAATAGCAGTTGATTTCTTCATTCCCCAAATTGAAAACTGTATAATTATGACAGCATAATTTGGTCTTTTAGTAAAGTGAGGAGGCTTTAAGACAGGGGGATAGATTTACTGCTTGTACGTCTACAGTGAAGACTACACATTCCTTTGAAATCGCCTTTTCCTTGTCTTTATCTTTTTCTGTCCTTGCTTTATCTTTGGCTTGAATATGTGCGCTGTATTCTTCATCGGACAAATTTCCGGTCGAATGCTGGCAACAGATATCGCATTGATCTTTTCGCGGTAGAAATATTGAAATATTTTTGCTGTTCAAAATACGGGAAAATGTAAAACGGCGTACAGACTTCTCACTGTGTTCACGGCAATATTCTAGATATAGGCGATACAATTCCATTGTTGACTGAAATATCGGTTCCAAGTATAACTTTGAAGAATCCTTTCTGCAATAATGAGATTCTAGTTTTGGTAGGGAGTTGATAAAAGCTTCTGCATTTTTGCGTTTTCTTATATAAGACGAAGTATGACTTGTATCCTAGGTAGCATTGCTCAAGTTCTCAGTCTGATTAATGAGTTGAATACTTATTTACTCTACGTGCTGGCTTACCTAGTTTATTTTCAGATTTAGATTTCTTAGACCTCATTCCATGAAATGCCGAGCCAGCCCAATTCTTCACAGACCATACTCCAATACTTAAAATATTACAAAACATGTTCCTGCAAACTTCCTTGCGCTCATTTTATATTTTAAAATGGTAGTGAAATGTAGCACTTCTTCTATCTCCAGATTCTTCCCTTCTTTTTTGTTTTGGAATAACACAGTCAACAAGTGAGATTACGAAGCTTTTCCTATCGTCCCATGAAAGCTGTTCCCAAAAATGGGTAAACAGTTGTTCTCTTACGTCGTCGCTAATCGAAGCACAAAAGCGTTTTTTTGACTTCAGGCAGTATTTAGATGTACATCTAGGATCCATCTTTCTATTATTCCGTAATACTTCTCCTCCTTTTACTCCTCTTATTCTTGTGAGGCTATTATATTCTCTACCTTTTAGTCTTAGGCTAGTTAATTTGTTCCTTTTCCAGTTTTTGGGATTTGGTTTACGTTTTCTCTTTCTTCTATTAATTTCGGACTCCTCATGACTTGTCACACTTTCAGCGTCTTTGTCAGAATTACTATATTCACTTCCATCTTCACCAACATTTTCGCCAGGTGGTCTCCACTCTTTATCATTTAAAGTATCACTTTTATTATTACCATTATCACCTTCAGCAACGCATCCAATTTCAATATTAGTGGTTGATTTTTCTGGTTGTTGACTAATGGGGGTAAGCACTTCTCCACTAGGATGAACTTTTAAAACAGAACGTTTTAATTTTTTACACTTCTAGTGATAGATAATAAACTAATCTTCAATATTAAGTGAAATAATAAGTACCTGACATTAGTTGTAATTCTTCAATAATTATGTTGTCATTCGCATCATCCCATGGAACTTCATTGTGATTTGTTGCCAATTCCCTTGGCTTTTCACTGTTAAGAGAATTTTGCGACACTACTTCTTGTATTAAAATTGGTTGCACCTCAATGAATCCAGCATTATGTTCTCCATCTACATCAAATTATTACGTATTATGACCAAAAATGGGACAAAATAATTTGCTGACCAAAAAAAAAAGTACTGTTACATGGTTTGCTACGATCTTAATATTGTATATACAGCCAAAATAAATATATAAGTTTATGCTACCACCCATAAACCACCCCTACAACCCCTGACAGATAGACTTTACTTGTGTAACTATTACAATTATGTTTTAAATTTTGTGTTTTAATTAATGCTACCAACTTTATATTACACATGCTTACTTCAGTAATAGATATGATTATGCTACCACCCATAAACCACCCCTACAACCCCTGACAGATAGACTTTACTTGTGTAACTATTACAATTATGCTTTAAATTCTGTGTTTTAATAAATGCTACCAACTTTATATTACACATGCTTACTTCAGTAATAAATGTAATTATGCTACCACCCATAAACCACCCCTACAACCCCTGACAGATAGACTTTACTTGTGTAACTATTACAATTATGCTTTAAATTCTGTGTTTTAATTAATGCTACCAACTTTATATTACACATGCTTACTTCAGTAATAGATGTGATTATGCTACCACCCATAAACCACCCCTACAACCCCCGACAGATAGACTTTACTTGTGTAACTATTAAAATTATGCTTTAAATTCTGTGATTTAATTTATGCTACCAACTTTATATTACACATGCTTACTTCAGTAATAAATGTAATTATGCTACCACCCATAAACCACCCCTACAACCCCTGACAGATAGACTTTACTTGTGTAACTATTACAATTATGCTTTAAATTCTGTGTTTTAATTTATGCTAACAACTTTATATTACACATTCTTACTTCAGTAATAAATGTGATTATGCTACCACCCATAAACCACCCCTACAACCCCTGACAGATAGACTTTACTTGTGTAACTATTATAATTATGCTTTAAATTCTGTGATTTAATTTATGCTACCAACTTTATATTACACATTCTTAATTCAGTAATAAATGTGATTATGCTACCACCCATAAACCTCCCCTACAACCTACAACCCCTGACAGATAGACTTTACTTGTGTAACTATTACAATTATCCTTTAAATTCTGTGTTTTAATTAATGCTACCAACTTTATATTACACACTCTTACTTCAGTAGTAGATGTGATTATGCTACCACCCATAAACCACCCCTACAACCCCTGACAGATAGACTTTACTTGCATAACTATTACAATTATCTTTAAATTCTGTGTTTTAATTAATGCTACCAACTTTATATTACACATTCTTACTTCAGTTATAAGTGTTATTATGCTACCACCCATAAACCACCCCTACAATCCCTGACAGATAGACTTTACTTGTGTAACTATTACAATTATCTTTAAATTCTGTGTTTTAATTAATGCTACCAACTTTATATTACACATTCTTACTTCAGTAATAAATGTGATTATGCTACCACCCATAAACCACCCCTACAATCCTTGACAGATATACTTTACTTGGGTTACACAATTATCCTTTAAATTATGTGTTTTAATTAATGCTACCAACTTTATATTACACATTCTTACTTCAGTAATAAATGTTATTATGCTACCACCCATAAACCATCCCTACAACCCCTGACAGATAGACTTTACTTGTGTAACTATTACAATTATCCTTTAAATTCTGTGTTTTAATTAATGCTACCAACTTTATATTACACATTCTTACTTCAGTAATAAATGTGATTATGCTACCACTCATAAACCACCCCTACAATCCTTGACAGATATACTTTACTTGGGTTACACAATTATCCTTTAAATTATGTGTTTTAATTAATGCTACCAACTTTATATTACACATTCTTACTTCAGTAATAAATGTTATTATGCTACCACCCATAAACCATCCCTACAACCCCTGACAGATAGACTTTACTTGTGTAACTATTACAATTATCCTTTAAATTCTGTGTTTTAATTAATGCTACCAACTTTATATTACACATTCTTACTTCAGTAATAAATGTGATTATGCTACCACCCATAAACCACCCCTACAACCCCTGACAGATAGACTTTACTTGTGTAACTATTACAATTATCTTTAAATTCTGTGTTTTAATTAATGCTACCAACTTTATATTACACATTCTTACTTCAGTAATAAATGTGATTATGCTACCACCCATAAACCACCCCTACAATCCTTGACAGATATACTTTACTTGGGTTACACAATTATCCTTTAAATTATGTGTTTTAATTAATGCTACCAACTTTATATTACACATTCTTACTTCAGTAATAGATGTGATTATGCTACCACCCATAAACCACCCCTACAACCCCTGACAGATAGACTTTCCTTGTGTAACTATTACAATTATCCTTTAAATTCTGTGTTTTAATTAATGCTACCAACTTTATATTACACATGCTTACTTCAGTAATAAATGTGATTATGCTACCACCCATAAACCACCCCTACAATCCTTGACAGATATACTTTACTTGGGTTACACAATTATCCTTTAAATTCTGTGTTTTAATTAATGCTACCAACTTTATATTACACATTCTTACTTCAGTAATAGATGTGATTATGCTACCACCCATAAACCACCCCTACAATCCCTGACAGATAGACTTTACTTGTGTAACTATTACAATTATCTTTAAATTCTGTGTTTTAATTAATGCTACCAACTTTATATTACACATTCTTACTTCAGTAATAAATGTGATTATGCTACCACCCATAAACCACCCCTACAATCCTTGACAGATATACTTTACTTGGGTTACACAATTATCCTTTAAATTATGTGTTTTAATTAATGCTACCAACTTTATATTACACATTCTTAATTCAGTAATAAATGTGATTATGCTACCACCCATAAACCACCCCTACAACCCTTGACAGATAGACTTTACTTGAGTAACTATTACAATTATGTTTTAAATTCTGTATTTTAATTAATGCTACCAACTTTACATTACACATTCCTACTTTAGTTATAAATGTGATTATGCTACCACCCATAAACCACCCCTACAACCCCTGACAGATAGACTTTACTTGTGTAACTATTACAATTATCCTTTAAATTCTGTGTTTTAATTAATGCTACCAACTTTATATTACACATGCTTACTTCAGTAATAGATGTGATTATGCTACCACCCATAAACCACCCCTACAACCCCTGACAGATAGACTTTACTTGTGTAACTATTAAAATTATGTTTTAAATTCTGTATTTTAATTAATGCTACCAACTTTACATTACACATTCCTACTTTAGTTATAAATGTGATTATGCTACCACCCATAAACTACCCCTACAACCCCTGACAGATAGACTTTACTTGTGTAACTATTACAATTATCCTTTAAATTCTGTGTTTTAATTAATGCTACCAACTTTATATTACACATGTTTACTTCAGTAATAGATGTGATTATGCTACCACCTATAAACCACCCCTACAACCCCTGACAGATAGACTTTCCTTGTGTAACTATTACAATTATCCTTTAAATTCTGTGTTTTAATTAATGCTACCAACTTTATACTACACATTCTTACTTCAGTAATAAATGTGATTATGCTACCACCCATAAACCACCCCTACAATCCTTGACAGATAGACTTTACTTGGGTTACACAATTATCCTTTAAATTATGTGTTTTAATTAATGCTACCAACTTTATATTACACATTCTTACTTCAGTAATAGATGTGATTATGCTACCACCCATAAACCACCCCTACAACCCCTGACAGATAGACTTTCCTTGTGTAACTATTACAATTATCCTTTAAATTCTGTGTTTTAATTAATGCTACCAACTTTATATTACACATGCTTACTTCAGTAATAGATGTGATTATGCTACCACCCATAAACCACCCCTACAACCCCTGACAGATAGACTTTACTTGTGACACAAAATTATCCTTTAAATTCTGTGTTTTAATTAATGCTACCAACTTTATATTACACATGCTTACTTCAGTAATAGATGTGTTTATGCTACAACCCATAAACCACCCCTACAACCTCTGACAGATAAACTTTACTTGTGTAACTATTACAATTATCCTTTAAATTCTGTGTTTTAAGTAATGCTACCAACTTTATATTACACATTCTTACTTCAGTAATAAATGTGATTATGCTACCACCCATAAGCCACCCCTACAATCCTTGACAGATAGACTTTACTTGGGTTACACAATTATCCTTTAAATTATGTGTTTTAATTAATGCTACCAACTTTATATTACACATGCTTACTTCAGTAATAGATGTGATTATGCTACCACCCATAAACCACCCCTACAACCCCTGACAGATAGACTTTACTTGTGTAACTATTACAATTATCCTTTAAATTCTGTGATTTAATTAATGCTACCAACTTTATATTACACATTCTTACTTCAGTAATAAATGTGATTATGCTACCACCCATAAACCACCCCTACAATCCTTGACAGATAGACTTTACTTGGGTTACACAATTATCCTTTAAATTATGTGTTTTAATTAATGCTACCAACTTTATATTACACATGCTTACTTCAGTAATAGATGTGATTATGCTACCACCCATAAACCACCCCTACAACCCCTGACAGATAGAATTTACTTGTGTAACTATTACAATTATCCTTTAAATTCTGTGATTTAATTAATGCTACCATCTATATATTACACATTCTTACTTCAGTAATAAATGTGATTATGCTACCACCCATAAACCACCCCTACAATCCTTGACAGATAGACTTTACTTGGGTTACGCAATTATCCTTTAAATTATGTGTTTTAATTAATGCTACCAACTTTATATTACACATGCTTACTTCAGTAATAGATGTGATTATGCTACCACCCATAAACCACCCCTACAACCCCTGACAGATAGACTTTACTTGTGTAACTATTACAATTATTCTTTAAATTCTGTGATTTAATTAATGCTACCAACTTTATATTACACATTCTTACTTCAGTAATAAATGTGATTATGCTACCACCCATAAACCACCCCTACAATCCTTGACAGATAGACTTTACTTGGGTTACACAATTATCCTTTAAATTATGTGTTTTAATTAATGCTACCAACTTTATATTACACATGCTTACTTCAGTAATAGATGTGATTATGCTACCACCCATAAACCACCCCTACAACCCCTGACAGATAGACTTTACTTGTGTAACTATTACAATTATCCTTTAAATTCTGTGATTTAATTAATGCTACCAACTTTATATTACACATTCTTACTTCAGTAATAAATGTGATTATGCTACCACCCATAAACCACCCCTACAATCCTTGACAGATAGGCTTTACTTGGGTTACACAATTATCCTTTAAATTATGTGTTTTAATTAATGCTACCAACTTTATATTACACATGCTTACTTCAGTAATAGATGTGATTATGCTACCACCCATAAACCACCCCTACAACCCCTGACAGATAGACTTTACTTGTGTAACTATTACAATTATCCTTTAAATTCTGTGATTTAATTAATGCTACCAACTTTATATTACACATTCTTACTTCAGTAATAAATGTGATTATGCTACCACCCATAAACCACCCATACAACCCCTGACAGATAGACTTTACTTGTGTAACTATTACAACTATCCTTTAAATTCTGTGATTTAATTAATGCTACCAACTTTATATTACACTTGCTCACTTCAGTAATAAATGTGATTATGCTACCACCCATAAACCACCCCTACAACCCCTGACAGATAGACTTTACTTGTGTATATTATATTATCCTTTAAATTCTGTGTTTTTATTAATGCTACCAACTTTATATTACACATGCTTGCTTCAGTAATAGATGCGATTATGCTACCACCCATAGTTACACAAGTAAAGTCTATCTGTCAGGGGTTGTAGGGGTGGTTTATGGGTGGTAGCATAATCACATCTATTACTGAAGTAAGCATGTGTAATATAAAGTTGGTAGCATTTATTAAAACACAGAATTTAAAGCATAATTGTAATAGTTACACAAGTAAATATCTGTCAGGGGTTGTAGGGGTGGTAGCATAATCACATCTATTACTGAAGTAACCATGAATTTTTCACAATTCTTTCTTCGTTTAAATAAATTTGTCCTGGATCCCAAAGCCCATTTCTACGATTTAAACATTTAGGTTGGATCTCAAATAATTATTCTACATAATTGTAATAGTTACACAAGTAAAGTCTATCTGTCAGGGGTTGTAGGGGTGGTTTATGGGTGGTAGCATAATCACATCTATTACTGAAGTAAGCATGTGTAATATAAAGTTGGTAGCATTTATTAAAACACAGAATTTAAAGCATAATTATAATAGTTACACAAGTAAAGTCTATCTGTCAGGGGTTGTAGGGGTGGTTTATGGGTAGTAGCATAATCACATCTATTACTGAAGTAAACATGTGTAATATAAAGTTGGTAGCATTTATTAAAACACAGAATTTAAAGCATAATTGTAATAGTTACACAAGTAAAGTCTATCTGTCAGGGGTTGTAGGGGTGGTTTATGGGTGGTAGCATAATCACATCTATTACTAAAGTAAGCATGTGTAATATAAAGTTGGTAGCATTTATTAAAACACAGAATTTAAAGCATAATTGTAATAGTTACACAAGTAAAGTCTATCGGTCAGGGGTTGTAGGGGTGGTTTATGGGTGGTAGCATAATCACATCTATTACTGAAGTAACCATGAATTTTTCACAATTCTTTCTTCGTTTAAATAAATTTGTCCTGGATCCCAAAGCCCATTTCTACGATTTAAACATTTAGGTTGGATCTCAAATAATTATTCTACATAATTGTAATAGTTACACAAGTAAAGTCTATCTGTCAGGGGTTGTAGGGGTGGTTTATGGGTGGTAGCATAATCACATCTATTACTGAAGTAAGCATGTGTAATATAAAGTTGGTAGCATTAATTAAAACACAGAATTTAAAGCATAATTGTAATAGTTACACAAGTAAAATCTATCTGTCAGGGGTTGTAGGGGTGGTTTATGGGTGGTAGCATAATCACATCTATTACTGAAGTAACCATGAATTTTTCACAATTCTTTCTTCGTTTAAATAAATTTGTCCTGGATCCCAAAGCCCATTTCTACGATTTAAACATTTAGGTTGGATCTCAAATAATTATTCTACATAATTGTAATAGTTACACAAGTAAAGTCTATCTGTCAGGGGTTGTAGGGGTGGTTTATGGGTAGTAGCATAATCACATCTATTACTGAAGTAAACATGTGTAATATAAAGTTGGTAGCATTTATTAAAACACAGAATTTAAAGCATAATTGTAATAGTTACACAAGTAAAGTCTATCTGTCAGGGGTTGTAGGGGTGGTTTATGGGTGGTAGCATAATCACATCTATTACTGAAGTAACCATGAATTTTTCACAATTCTTTCTTCGTTTAAATAAATTTGTCCTGGATCCCAAAGCCCATTTCTACGATTTAAACATTTAGGTTGGATCTCAAATAATTATTCTACATAATTGTAATAGTTACACAAGTAAAGTCTATCTGTCAGGGGTTGTAGGGGTGGTTTATGGGTGGTAGCATAATCACATCTATTACTGAAGTAAGCATGTGTAATATAAAGTTGGTAGCATTAATTAAAACACAGAATTTAAAGCATAATTGTAATAGTTACACAAGTAAAGTCTATCTGTCAGGGGTTGTAGGGGTGGTTTATGGGTGGTAGCATAATCACATCTATTACTGAAGTAAGCATGTGTAATATAAAGTTGGTAGCATTAATTAAAACACAGAATTTAAAGCATAATTTTAATAGTTACACAAGTAAAATCTATCTGTCAGGGGTTGTAGGGGTGGTTTATGGGTGGTAGCATAATCACATCTATTACTGAAGTAAGCATGTGTAATATAAAGTTGGTAGCATTAGTTAAAACATAGAATTTAAAGCATAATTGTAATTGTTACACAAGTAAAGTCTATCTGTCAGGGGTTGTAGGGGTGGTTTATGGATGGTAGCATAATCACATATATTACTGAAGTATGCATGTGTAATATAAAGTTGGTAGCATTTATTAAAACACAGAATTTAAAGCATAATTGTAATAGTTACACAAGTAAAGTCTATCTGTCAGGGGTTGAAGGGGTGGTTTATGGGTGGTAGCATAATCATATCTATTACTGAAGTAAGCATGTGTAATATAAAGTTGGTAGCATTAATTAAAACACAGAATTTAAAGCATAATTGTAATAGTTACACAAGTAAAGTCTATCTGTCAGGGGTTGTAGGGGTGGTTTATGGGTGGTAGCATAATCACATTCATTACTGAAGTAAGCATGTGTAATATAAAGTTGGTAGCATTAATTAAAACATAGAATTTAAAGCATAATTGTAATTGTTACACAAGTAAAGTCTATCTGTTACGGGTTGTAGGGGTGGTTTATGGATGGTAGCATAATTACATCTATTACTGAAGTAAGCATGTGTAATATAAAGTTGGTAGCATTAATTAAAACACAGAATTTAAAGCATAATTGTAATAGTTACACAAGTAAAGTCTATCTGTCAGGGGTTGTAGGGGTGGTTTATGGGTGGTAGCAGAATCACATCTATTACTAAAGTAAGCATGTGTAATATAAAGTTGGTAGCATTAATTAAAACACAGAATTTAAAGCATAATTGTAATAGTTACACAAGTAAAGTCTATCTGTCAGGGGTTGTAGGGGTGGTTTATGGGTGGTAGCATAATCACATCTATTACTGAAGTAAGCATGTGTAATATAAAGCTGGTAGCATTAATTAAAACACAGAATTTAAAGCATAATTGTAATAGTTACACAAGTAAAGTCTATCTGTCAGGGGTTGTAGGGGTGGTTTATGGGTGGTAGCATAATCACATCTATTACTGAAGTAAGCATGTGTAATATAAAGTTGATAGCATTAATTAAAACACAGATTTTAAAGCATAATTGTAATAGTTACACAAGTAAAGTCTATCTGTTACGGGTTGTAGGGGTGGTTTATGGGTGGTAGCATAATCACATCTGTTACTGAAATAAGCATGTGTAATATAAAGTTGGTAGCATTAATTAAAACACAGAATTTAAAGCATAATTGTAATAGTTACACAAGTAAAGTCTATCTGTCAGGGGTTGTAGGGGTGGTTTATGGGTGGTAGCATAATCACATCTATTACTGAAGTAAGCATGTGTAATATAAAGTTGGTAGCATTAATTAAAACACAGAATTTAAAGCATAATTGTAATAGTTACACAAGTAAAGTCTATCTGTCAGGGGTTGTAGGGGTGGTTTATGGATGGTAGCATAATCACATCTGTTACTGAAATAAGCATGTGTAATATAAAGTTGGTAGCATTAATTAAAACACAGAATATAAAGCATAATTTTAATAGTTACACAAGTAAAGTCTATCTGTCAGGGGTTGTAGGGGTGGTTTATGGGTGGTAGCATAATCACATCTATTACTGAAGTAACCATGAATTTTTCACAATTCTTTCTTCGTTTAAATAAATTTGTCCTGGATCCCAAAGCCCATTTCTACGATTTAAACATTTAGGTTGGATCTCAAATAATTATTCTACATAATTGTAATAGTTACACAAGTAAAGTCTATCTGTCAGGGGTTGTAGGGGTGGTTTATGGGTGGTAGCATAATCACATCTATTACTGAAGTAAGCATGTGTAATATAAAGTTGGTAGCATTAATTAAAACACAGAATTTAAAGCATAATTGTAATAGTTACACAAGTAAAGTCTATCTGTCAGGGGTTGTAGGGGTGGTTTATGAGTGGTAGCATAATCACATCTATTACTGAAGTAAGCATGTGTAATATAAAGTTGGTAGCATTAATTAAAACACAGAATTTAAAGCATAATTTTAATAGTTACACAAGTAAAATCTATCTGTCAGGGGTTGTAGGGGTGGTTTATGGGTGGTAGCATAATCACATCTATTACTGAAGTAAGCATGTGTAATATAAAGTTGGTAGCATTAGTTAAAACATAGAATTTAAAGCATAATTGTAATTGTTACACAAGTAAAGTCTATCTGTCAGGGGTTGTAGGGGTGGTTTATGGATGGTAGCATAATCACATATATTACTGAAGTATGCATGTGTAATATAAAGTTGGTAGCATTTATTAAAACACAGAATTTAAAGCATAATTGTAATAGTTACACAAGTAAAGTCTATCTGTCAGGGGTTGTAGGGGTGGTTTATGGGTGGTAGCATAATCATATCTATTACTGAAGTAAGCATGTGTAATATAAAGTTGGTAGCATTAATTAAAACACAGAATTTAAAGCATAATTGTAATAGTTACACAAGTAAAGTCTATCTGTCAGGGGTTGTAGGGGTGGTTTATGGGTGGTAGCATAATCACATTCATTACTGAAGTAAGCATGTGTAATATAAAGTTGGTAGCATTAATTAAAACATAGAATTTAAAGCATAATTGTAATTGTTACACAAGTAAAGTCTATCTGTTACGGGTTGTAGGGGTGGTTTATGGATGGTAGCATAATTACATCTATTACTGAAGTAAGCATGTGTAATATAAAGTTGGTAGCATTAATTAAAACACAGAATTTAAAGCATAATTGTAATAGTTACACAAGTAAAGTCTATCTGTCAGGGGTTGTAGGGGTGGTTTATGGGTGGTAGCATAATCACATCTATTACTAAAGTAAGCATGTGTAATATAAAGTTGGTAGCATTAATTAAAACACAGAATTTAAAGCATAATTGTAATAGTTACACAAGTAAAGTCTATCTGTCAGGGGTTGTAGGGGTGGTTTATGGGTGGTAGCATAATCACATCTATTACTGAAGTAAGCATGTGTAATATAAAGCTGGTAGCATTAATTAAAACACAGAATTTAAAGCATAATTGTAATAGTTACACAAGTAAAGTCTATCTGTCAGGGGTTGTAGGGGTGGTTTATGGGTGGTAGCATAATCACATCTATTACTGAAGTAAGCATGTGTAATATAAAGTTGATAGCATTAATTAAAACACAGATTTTAAAGCATAATTGTAATAGTTACACAAGTAAAGTCTATCTGTTACGGGTTGTAGGGGTGGTTTATGGGTGGTAGCATAATCACATCTGTTACTGAAATAAGCATGTGTAATATAAAGTTGGTAGCATTAATTAAAACACAGAATTTAAAGCATAATTGTAATAGTTACACAAGTAAAGTCTATCTGTCAGGGGTTGTAGGGGTGGTTTATGGGTGGTAGCATAATCACATCTATTACTGAAGTAAGCATGTGTAATATAAAGTTGGTAGCATTAATTAAAACACAGAATTTAAAGCATAATTGTAATAGTTACACAAGTAAAGTCTATCTGTCAGGGGTTGTAGGGGTGGTTTATGGATGGTAGCATAATCACATCTGTTACTGAAATAAGCATGTGTAATATAAAGTTGGTAGCATTAATTAAAACACAGAATATAAAGCATAATTTTAATAGTTACACAAGTAAAGTCTATCTGTCAGGGGTTGTAGGGATGATTTGTAGGTGGTAGCATAAACATATGTATTTATGTTGGCTGTATATACAATATTAAGATGGTAGGCAAACCATATAACATTACTACATCCTTTTTTTTTTGGTCAGCAATTTATGCAGACCCACCAAAAATGAAAGGCCTAAACGACGAGAAAACATTTATATTAGGTAAATACCTACCTTGCTCGTAATAATATTGAGCAGAAGAGGTATTTGCATTTAAATCGTGCAATTCTGTAAATAAATATAATTGAATTACAAAAAAGAAAGATAACTACCTTTGAATAAAGCGAGGTTGGTTACCTGTGTTGTAATTAAGTACAGCCATTTGCAATATTCGTTTCGTTCTTTCCATTTTTTACAAATTCACCCATAAAACACTTATTAACTGTTTGTGAAATATTATTGTAGTAAACTATAAACAGAAAACCAAACAGCGACGATGAACAATACCGCTTACATTATTTTTAAGGTTATCATATCGTGACATAGACGGTTGTTGTTTTGGAAAAAATTCGTAATGGTTGCAACAACCGCCTATGTCTGACATAGAAGGTTTGAACTCTTCACTTGACATAGAAGTTTTGTCGTTTAAATCCGTAATTATATACCTTATTAGCATAGGAGGTTTTGTCAGCTGAAAGAAAACTACTTTGCGGATCACTTGTTATTTATTTTCAAATCTGCTGATATTGACATAGGAGGTTGTTGTTCCAATGAAAATGACGACATAGGAGGTTGCAATTCTTCACCATCGATATGCTGTATTGATTTCCTTTCCTTTTGTTCTATTTACTTTTTTCTTTTTAAAACGTTACTATTATTAATTTTCAGTTACATACATTTGAATAACTGCGCAACCAAGGAGTTTTGTTTGTGTAAAGCGTAGGCCCCGGGATTTAAATTATAGATAATTTTATAAATTTATCCATAAAATATATAGAACTATTAATGCAAATTTGTAGAAAATTTAATAATCTTTAATTTTTATGATAACATTATTGTCGAAAAAAATAACATTTAAAGGTATTTTTCGAAGAAAAACTATTTTGAGCTTCTAGTAAAGCGCCATTTCCGGTTATCCGACTTACACCAAAATCTAATGGGCTCCTTCCAGTACAGAAAAAGTTCGAAATACAAGGTTTCAAAATTTTCTGAATGATAGTATTTGAGTTAGAGTGGAGGATCCACCCACACACACATACACAGACATCATCGTGAAAATGTTAAAATTGGATTCTAGGGACCTTAAAACGTGCTCATTTACCAAAATCTCGATATACGATTTTTAGCACGACCCCTATACCTCCCTTACCAAGGGTAGTGGGAGGTAAAAAGATCATCTATTTTTTAAAATTAAATTCAACAAGCAATAAACAGTTTGTAATCAGGAGTAAATAATTAGTATTATACCTTCATATATAAGGACTACGACGTTCACTTCACGGTGATCCTCTCCGAATATATTCCAAACGGTAAAGTTGTACAATCCCTCGCTGCTATCCAATACCAAGATAATCGTCATCTCTGTCTTATCACTTGATAATTCTACGCCTCTACGTAAATTTAAGTCCCTTGAATTCTAAAATTATAATAATTTTCTTTACAATATCTAATTTCATTCAAGTTCCACTATTTATATATTTAATTTAATTTAAACGTTTCGTGCAGAATCCGCTCATCTTCAGCAACTAAACAATTAATGTTGAACAATACAAGTACATATTGAAGCAGAATTATATTATTGTACATGTTCAAAAGTTGTAGAATTACTTGTTAAATGTAATTATCGTAATCAGATGGAGCATGGGCCCCCTGTTCAACAGTACATGCCGCTAACACGGCCCATAATCAAATTAAATTTGTTGATGTGCTGCAGCTTGTTGGACCGTTGATTTAAGGGTGGTTAGCATCTGTTGTGTGCAGCAGGAAATGCTTAAATCACAGTTGTTGAGTTTGGCGAAGTGGACCTAATTATTTTATGCATAAATACTGCAAATAAAAGTTATAGAGATTTAAATTCTGCATCTAAATAATGTAAAATGATTATTTTAGTTCTTCATATAAAAAAATAATAATTACAAAGTTGCAGATTTTATTAGTTTTTTGTCTAAGCAACCATGGATTTATGTCTGTCAATTAGAACTAAAACAATTTACCTTTTTATATTTTGTGCTAATTTACTACTGTAATCTAAATTTAGTTCTAACTGATAGTAAAGAACAACGCATTTGTTTATAGACAAAAAGCTCATAAAAACTGTAACTTATAATTATTAAATTATACTTTCTGATTATAATTTTGACGGCGATAGGAGTTGCGTGTGTAAGGAGATCAGATTATCAGTCAAAGAATGTTGTTAGCTTATGAAAATAGATTAATTATTTAATATTTTTTTAATTCAATATGTTGGTTAAATAAGATATCTGGTGCGCCTTGGGGGGGGGGGGGTTATGTATCTTAGATGTGTTTTTGTATTTCCATAACTTCTCGTAAGCTACTAGATAGGTGATATAAAAAAAATTGATCCAAATTTTCCTCAAACCTACACGCCTCAACAACAGATTAATTTGAGAAGTCATAGAGATTTATAAAACCGAGAACAATAATCTCAGTCATTCCGACGGTTTAGAACTTAGTCGAGCGTGGCTTCTTGTATTCAATATGTTGTAATTTGTTACCTTTGTTACTTGTTGTGTTTTGTTATTATTTATTTGTTTTTTCCCTCAAGAACGCAACAGTGAATGTTGCCCAAACGTCGGATTTTAAATACGGAAAAAATAAAAGGCTGTATTATTCTTGTTGTATTATGAATTTTGAAATATTTTTTGTAATTTAAAACAGTATATGTAATTAACATAACTTATGGGACATGTAAATATTACAGGTATTCTAAAAAAATAAACAATTTCATGAAAAATAATGAAAAATCTAAGATTTTATGGATAAAACAAAATTAAAACACAATACCTTATACCAACCGAAAGAAAAAATCCAAGTACCTATATTTTTTAAGTAAAAATCAAATATAATTTCCATTTAAAAAAATATAAGTTTGTGTTACATCATTTCGAAAGTTTACTGACAGAGACAGGAAATTTATTTTCGTTCGCCGCTGAATGAACTATAAAAATATCAAACTTTTTTATTTGAAACAGTTTTCTTAATTACCAATAGTTTAATAGTATATGTTGCTAGGACTAAACAGACGTCATTATTGACCAGGGTGAAATGGCTATTGAATTTTTTGAACATCCGAGACAATATTAACATCGCAGATCGAAATAAAATTTCGTTTTGCGCGACGAGGAGTTTTTTTTTCAACACGTCAATTATTTTTCATTATTGCCCTCTTAGCAGGTCAATTATTTTTCAATATTACCCTAAGACAATAATGAAAAATAATTTACCTCTTGTTTTTCATTATTGCTCTTTTAGCAAATAAATAATGAATAATAATTGACCTGGTAATTAATGAGGTCGTTACAGTCTCGTAAATAGACTAGTAATGGGATATTTTCGGTCCACGTATTAAAAAATATATTTGAAAATTAAAATTTCAACGAAAATCAGTTTTACGTCATTATCTAGAAGCCTATGAGAATTTTTGGAAAAATAAAAGCACATCTGTGATAGCTTTCCAAAGAAGCACTAGATGACCCGTTTAACTGAAGTTGTGCCCCTTATCTTATAGTTTTCGAGATCCGAGATCCCAATGGTGGCCTTTAAAATCCGGACACTCTGTATGTACAGAAAAATAGAATAATAATATTTTAAAACCATTTTATTGTACACAAAAGAACGAAATACTGGAAGGAAAAATATCTGTAATTTAATTTAACAATTATACCTGTTTCCATATTACGTTAGGCTTGGGATCTCCATCAACAGAACAATTTAATATTAATTTACTGTAACGCTTTACTTTTATTACCGTATGATTACTAAAATTGCACGTTCGTATTTTGGGTTCCTTTCCAGCTACAACAGAATTAGCGATAATAAAGTAAATAAATTTCTACAATTCACTTGTTACATCTTGTAAGAACTTCCTTAGTTGCATATCTTTTTCTGTTGAAATAATCCTTCATTATACATGTGTAGTTTCCAGCATGTCCATGAGTTACATTATTTATACGCAAAATTCTTGTTGCATATACATATTTGTTTCCAATAACATAACTCATATTTATAATGCCTTGACCCTATAATGTATAAGCATTAAGAAACGTTTTAATAAAACAAGGAATTGCTTACATTTGTAGTCTGTATTTCATTCTGAATATTCCAAGATATATTAAATGCTACGTTATGTGAAATATTTACACTACATTTCAAATGCATTTTCTCTCCGATGTATGCAAAACTAAATTCCACGATTTCCAACAACGGCTCTATGTTGAATGGGTCTGAAACTTATTGCTAAAACATATTTATTTTAAACAAAAATTTTGTTTACCTATAACACTAATATACTCTTTTGCTGCTACCAAATCACTATTGGATATATAACATTTGTATATTCCTTCATGGTCTCTTGTTACATTGTGTATTATTAATTTACTGATAATGACTTTATATCGAGAAGTATTAAAACTTGATAGATTATCTATAATTTTATCCTGAAAATGATTAAAAATATATTCTCCATATTGCGGCAAAAGTGAAAAGAATAGAAAATGAGAAATATGTAAAAATAAAACACGTGGTGGAAAGAGTGAAAAAGTGAGGTAACATGGAAAAATTAAAGAATACATAAAAATAGTCCATGGCGATAGGAAAAAATATAGAGAGAGAGCATGAACTTGAACTAATGGCAAGGGGTGTGAAGCACGGTGGGGACGGACGCATGTACTGTAGCTCCTTATTGTAATACACATTGGTGTAGGAATTCACGCGGCAAATGTAAAATTAAATATTTGAAATCACAATCACAAATCACCATGTTATAAAAAAATTTGCAAATAATTACCTATGTTAAATGAAGATTTTCATATTGCAAGAAAACTTACATAGTTCAGGGGTTAACTATGTACAATTGACAGCAACAACCTCGTAACTTCAGCTGACAAAGTTACACATTGTAGAGCGGGAAGATGCTTCACTAGCGAATGCAAATACTCCATATTTATACCTACCTCCATGGAATAGACCTTTTCATTATAGAAAACGTACCACAATTCCGGGTATAAACTTTAAGGGCATACAGTTCTGATCAAAATGAGCAAAAATAGCCTAATCAACATGGGTACGATCTTCAATAGTTTCCGAGATAAAGGGTTTCCCAGTAGGAACGATATGTTTTAAAATTAATAAAATACAAAATATCTGTGACAAAGGCAAAACTTTTTCTTTATTTTATAGTACAACTTATGACAATTATGTTTTGAATAACACATTATTCAAATGTTCACCTCGGCTTCGTTTGCAGGATTGAATTCGATGAACCCAATTTTTGGTAACTTTCTGCAATAAATCAGGTGTAATTTCATCAATTCAGCGTTCGATGCCCAATTTCAAAGCGTCAATAGTTCGAGGTTTGTTGGCATAGACCAGCGATTTTAAATAACCCCACAAGATGAAGTCCAAAGGTGTTAAATCACAACTTCTTGGAGGCCAATTAACAGTTCCATTTCTGGAGATAACAGACTCACCAAACTCTTCTCTCAATAACTCCATAGTGCCATTGGAAACATGTGATGTTGCACCATCTTGTTGGAAGAACATTGATCGATAACGCTCACCAGTCACTATTACTGCATCTCCATTTGCATCTTGAAAAAAACATGGTTCGAAGATGCCACCATGCCATAAACCACATCAAACAGTAACTTTTTCTGGATGCAAAGACTTCTCGTGAATCTGTAGTGGATTTTTTCAACACCAAAAACGACAATTGTGTTTGTTAACAAAACCACTTAACCGAAAATTGGCTTCATCTGAAAAGATAAGTTTTTTGGAAAAATCAGGATGAACTTCAAGTTGCTCTAGAGCCCAATCAGCAAACCCACGACGCTTATGATGGTCAAGTGGCTTCAGTTCTTGGGTCAACACAATCTTATACGGATGCAAACCCAAATCTTTTCTCAAAATACGCCGTTGTCATCCTTGAAAGGCCAAGTTCTTGAGAACGTCGATTAATGGACCGATTTGCATCTTCTGTAAGACTGGCACTTATCGCGGCAATATTCTCTTGGTGTCTTGCGTTTCGTTGTCTTACAGGTGTTCTGATATCATATAAAGTGAAATTTGTATTGAATTTTTGAACGATTCGACGAATAGCAAACACAGAAGGGCGATTATGTGAACCAAAATCTTCACGAAGATCACGTTGAGTTTGAATCAAAGAACAATTATTTTTATAAAAAATTTGGATAATAACCAAACGTTGTTGAAGCGTGTATTTTGTCATGATGAATTGCCAAACTGTACTAAAAACAAACGACAGCTAATGAGATTTCTACAATGTTAGATATGGTTGCTATGATGTTTTAAAAACGTATCGTTCCTATTGGAAAACCCTTTATAAGGCAGTGAAACATTTACTACACAGCAGTTGAATAATTTCAGAAATTTACAATAATTGTTATATAAGAATTCCAAAAGTTCAAGTATAAATTATAAACAATAAGTTGTAAAGAATTGTTGTCTCAATAATATTATAAATTTGGCGCATATTATTCTTTTTTTTTACTCCTATTTTTAATCTTGAATAAGTTATTTTTTGAATTTCTAGTTATATTTGGACATCGGCATACAGCCCAAGAAGGCATTATATTACTTATGTATTTAAATAAATGTATTTAAATAAAATAGAGAAAATTTAAAAAAGTGTATGTGTATATCTACGGGAATGAAAATGAACGAATGATGCAGTTGTGTGACGTTGTTCGGCACACGAAAATTCTAGAAGTGGGGATATACAAAGCGCGTGGCGTGGGCATACTTTGTTTTCTTGTACTATAATATTATCGGAATCATTTTGAGTTTGAATGTTATAGGAAGGTACTCGCCATAGGCGTGCGCAGAACTTTACTTTTGTGGGTGCCAAAATGAATATGTATAATTATTATTATAAATAAAGTAATAAATGCAAATAGAGTCATTTATTTTACCATTATTACTTCAAAATATCGAGAAAAAGTAATAAATAAAATATAAATTATAGCAACATGAACAAAATAATAATATAAAAACTTAATATTTTCAATATTACGAAGGCTGTTCTCTTTCCGCTGAGCCTAGTAAAGTAACACACAATTTACTTGCAAAACACATTTATTTATAATTTTTCAAGGCGTTCCCCTCCACAATCAATACATTTTTGCATCCGTGAAAACCAATCTCCAAAGAATATTCTTCAATCTTCCCGCGTTTATTTCTTTATATCATTTTTAAATGCGTCAACAGTTTCTTTGGCCGATGTAAAACGTAAACCCCATAACTTATCCTTTACACGTGGAAATAAAAAGAAATCATTAGGTGTCAGGTCTGGACTATACGGCGAATGGCCCATTATTTCAATGTTTTGGGCATTCAAATAATCAGTCGTTCGAACAGCAGTGTGCGGCCGAGCGTTGTCTTAATACAAGATAATCCTTCCCCGTTGACGTTATTCGCGAACATTTTGGAGAACTTGAGGCAAATAAATGGTAGTGTACCATTCAAAACTAACACGATCCTACAGTAATACAGTGCAAACATGTTCACTATTTCCAAAAACTGTGGCGACCATCTTTTTGTTTCGGATTACTTTTGTTGGAGCCGACTCATTCTCAAAGACCCAAATTGCGGACTGTTGTTTTTTTTTTCGAGATCATAGCAGTATACCTATGTTTCGTCATCTCTAATGAAGTTGTACACCAAATGAAAGGACCCATTGTCAAAGCGACCTAGTGTATATCTACACCATCTCAAACGGTTATCTTTTTGACGAGTCAAATTGTGGGGAATTCAACGAGAACAAAGCTTACGTACCAGAAAATTTTGGTCTAAAATGGTTTAAATTGCTTTCGCACCAATCTTTAAAGTTGCTTGAATATTCCTGACAGTAACATGCCGGTCCAATTTCATCATGTTCCGAACAAGACCAATATTCTTTTCGGTAACTGTCGTTTTTGGCTTAGGAGCTCGAAAACTGTTATTTAGAGAAAGTCGGCCACGCTGAAATTCATAGTACCACCGCTTTACTGTATCTAAGAAACACGACTTGTCACCAAACACTCGATGGATTTCCTTAAAATATTCTTGATGGCTTAATCCACGCTTGAAAATGTAAAAAATTACAGCTCAATAATGCTCTTTGCTCAATTCAATGATTTCTTGGGGAAAGGATTACTTAAAAATTATGTATTTAAACAACATTCAATTATATTTAACAACCATCACTAAAATTAAAAAAAAAACAGGATGCTTTGATACCTCATATTAATATATTAGGGGGTGCCGTTGCACCCATGGCATTCACACTGCGCACGCCTATGGTACTCGTATGTCCAGAAATATTTCGTTACAGAGTTACAGCCCTTTGAAAGTGCATGTAATCAGACACATTTTATTAATAAACTTTAGTAATACTTGCACTAAAACTTGGAATGCGGATGCTACCTATTCATTTAGAATTTAGGCGCAAGTTGAATTTTTTTTATTTCTGTATCTCAACCTGAAGCGTCTCATAAGGGGAAATCATGTATTTTTTTCATCGATATTTTTTATCTATTAATATTTTTTCATTTTTGCTTATAAAATATTACATACAGTGCAAAAATACACAAAAAGGTACTCTCGCTAAAACTTGATAAGCGCAGTAATTTCGGAAATATTTTATTTTTTAAAAAAGTACCTATCCAAAATATGCAGACATTATGTTTATTTATGGTTACTGCAATGGCAATGGTTGTCGTGCGTCCAGTGATAATCAACAAATGAATTTATATGAATTTGATTGTTTTTTAATTGTTTTTTTTGGATACTGTATTTTTTCTAAAAATTTAAATATCTCACAAATTATCGCGTTTATAAAATTTTTGCAAAAGTATTTATTTTATGTATTGTTTACACTGTATCTAATATTTTAATAGTAAAAATGAAAAAAAAATATATTAATAGGTAAAAACTCTTTGAAGGCTTTCCCATTCCCATATAAGCCGCCTCTGGTTGAGATACAGAAGTAAAAGAAAGTATCATCATGCATCTAAGTAGTATCGTCATACCAAGTTTCAAAATTTTTGTGTAACTAATACCAGCATTATTAATAAAAATGTGTCTGATGAGGTGCACCTTCAAAGGCCTGTAATTCTGTAACATTTCCGGGCATATCTTCATATAAATTTCTTTACTTAAAATGACTCCCCCAATATATGGTTTAATTTTGTTTTAGCCGTTATGAATCACCCTGTATAACCATTGTAAAAATTAAAAGACCAAAATATAAATCTTTTGGATCATCTTCAAGAAATTGGTACTCCTGCAGGGAACGGAAATAGGCATATGCTTTTTTCAACTTTTTGCAATTGTTATGTTATGTGGTTGAATTATTGAAATTCTTTCCTGCCACAACTGTATAAGCATGATTTTTTGGGAAGAACACTCTTATATCAATAATGCATTAGAAATGAAAAAAATAGGTAGATATGTATATAGAAAGAAACATAGGCGCCGACTTTTCGATTTTCATGTGGGGTCTAAAAAGGCGCAACAGAAAATTTACCAAATAAAAACTTTATCTCTTAAAATTGGAATATAAATAAAATTGTACAAAAGATGCAAATTTATCGTATGACTTGAAATGTCAACCTTTTTTTAAAAAAATCTTGACTTTTTTTATTTACGGCGAAACTCAACATAAGACAGATAGAACATAAATTTAAATTGTATGTATGTTGAAAATATATACAGAGTGATGCCTGAAGTGTGCCGCTCCATACAATTTTGACATTTGCCGCTTAGATAGTATGATAGCATTACTATTTCCATGGGCCTTCCTTTCGAATTTGGCAGCAGTCATAAGAATAATCTCAAGAACCGTGTTTTTTATGATCACCCGAATGAAAATATGCATCAAGAGGAAATTTGTCACGCTCTTCATTAAAAGCATAATGAAATGAAATTAAAGTTTTTTCAGGAAGGTATCTGAAATAAATATCAAATGAATCAACGTACGACAATGATGTTAATCAAATATGATATATATGGAGTATAGTTTTGATGAATATGGAATATTGGAATATAATTTTGACATTATTTTGGAACAAAAGTGATCACGTGACCTTCAATAATTGTTGATCACTCTGTAAAAAATTTATTTTACAGGAGTCTACAAAATCTACCGTAATTTTTACTAAAATATGATCATTTTATTATTTTTAGACAATACTGCATTTTAAATCTGGCAACACTGGTGGCAGTACTATTTGTTAGTTCGCACGCGTTACTGACAGTACTTTAGCTAATACAATATGACAAGTTGAAAATTTTATAAAATAAATAATAGAATAGGTATACATTGTTACTTTGTATAAGTAATTGATGTATTAAAAATATTTCAAAATGAGTATACTTTTTGTTGGTACTAAAAATAATTTGTGTGTGGGGGCAGAACTCCTTCAGATTTTTCTGTGTGGGGCTTAAGCCCCGAACCCCCCACGTAGTCGGCGCCTATGGAAATAAAAATATATTTTTCCTAATTTCAAATAACTATTTATAAATAATAAACTTTTTTGCATGACCGGGTTTTTTTTAACCATTACCGATAGGGTTTCCAAGGCAGTAAGGTTTATTTACAAATTACTGACCGGTAAGTGAAGTGGCTCACTTACTGATCAGGAGACGGAGGCGGTAAGTGATGTGTAAATAAAAACAACGATCAAGGCTTACTTTCAAAATGACAACTAATTTTTTTTTAATATATTAAAATAATTTTCAAATCTTATTTATTTTAATTTTGACCGCCGATCGTGCAAAAAACGTAATAAGTATTGCGGTCAGTAAGTGCTCTTCTACTGGTATCGGATGTATCATCCTCAATCGGTAAGGAGCACTTAACAATTAAGTAACGGCAGGTAATAACCTGGCCACATGAGAATTATTTACATTTAGAAAATTAATTTTAAAAAGTTGGAAATAACAAATCAGTATGTCACTACCTACGTACGCATAATAATGGCCGGTCAAGTACTAGTTCAGAATAAAGAAATATATACCGTTTTTTATTTAACATATAAATCCATATATCTATTATTAACCAAGACTTACATATTTCATCCTGTGAGGAGTTTCCCATTGCAACATATCTACCGAAACGTTATGGTACACTAACATTTTGCAAAGTAATTCCAGTTTTACGTTCATGGATATCACATTTAAACGTGGGCCTATTATTGAAGGTGGTGAACGATAATCAACTAAAACACAATTTTTGTAATTTGATTGATTTATTGGTATCTAAGCACAGTGGAATAGGAAAAACTTGACACATCTTAGTTAACAGAAAAATACAACTTTTATATAGAGTTCAATTCAGATTCTATGAATAAAAAACAATATATATATATATATATATATATATATATATATATATATATATATATATATATATATATATATATATATATATATATATCATCGTGATATTCTCGTGTAACCCATTACTGGGTGTGCCAGTCTGCTTTGTACGTGTACACATGTATTTAAATAGACACATAGGCGTAACTAGCGGGGGGCAGGGAGGGCGGCCCATCCCAGAATGGCCACGGACCACCCCAGAATGGCCACGGCCCCCCCTAGGAAAACATACATATTAGTGTAATTATTTTATATTTTAATTATTGATGTAATTTTGTCAATCGTATAGTGTAAATTGATTAATCCACAGGCATTTAAGTGAGTAGTAAATAATCTAGTAATTTTTCGATGTGAAAATCTTCTTTTTTTCATCAATAAAATAAGGGTTTGTACTTTACATCCTAACCACATTATTCGTAAATTCACTGTATTTAATCACTAGCTAAAGTGCCCGGCGAAGCCCGGCAGTTTTCACGTGGGCAATTTCAAAACAATCCACATTCTGGGTATACTTAAATATTCCGGAGAGTTCGAAAGGTTTATAACAAGTTCCAAAGTAGTCTAAAATATTCTTAAAAGTTTCAGAAGGTTTTTCATAAAGTTCCAGAGCGTTCTAGAATGTTCAGAATTTCGAGAGCTCTGGAATTTTCAATAAAGTTTTAAAAACTTTCAGAATTTTCTTTTCCATAAAGTTCTTCAATGTTCTAGAATGTTTCTGAAAGTTCCAGAAAATTCTATCCGTTTGTGTCGCTATTTAAAACTAAACTGACCTCAGCCGCTTTTTATATATGTACTTATTTAAAATTGCCAAAATTTGTAGAACATTCTAGAATTTTTCGGAAATTTTAGAATTTAATGAAATATTCAACAATTTTTTGGTATATTCTAGAACAGTGATTTTCAAGACACATTTTTTAATGCGTTCATACGACAAAATTAATTTCCTATCTACTATGCGAGCTCAAAGGGCCTGCCCCCCCTAGAAATTATTACTTATTTTGAACTTATGTTTTTATAATTATATCTTAACTGTCATAATTTTGTAACTTACCGACGATTTATTATAAAATTTACTATCAATCGAGTCTATTCTGTAAGAAAGTGGTATCATTGAGAAATTTTGAAGCCATGTAGTTTTACTTAGCCATTAGATTATGTCGTAAATCGGGCAACCAAAAGTGGCACTTTCCTTGAAGCTCAAAATAGTTTTTTTTATATAAAAAATACCTTTAAATGTCTTTTTTCCCGATATATATATTATAAAAATTAAAGATTATTAAATTTTCAACAAGTATGCATTGATACTTTTGTAAATATATTTTTTAAATAAATTTAAAAAATTAACTATTTTACTTATGATATATAGGTGTACGTAACCAGTTATACTCGTACTATAAATTTATTTAGATTACACTGAAACTGATAATCAAATTTATACTATTATACTGTTAAAATGTTGGAATACGAGTATGTATATTGCATTCAAATAGTAATTATATCATTACCTGAGCTACCAAAATAATGGAAATTAGCTATCTTGTGCATTGAATTCTCATCGGTACATGAAAATTTGATATCGTTCCCATGAAATTGAGGCAATTGCACCAAAAATCCTTTTCGTTCATCGTACTTTTCTATTATAGGAAATAAAGCTTGTTTATTGTGCCTAGAAAGAATTATTGCAATATATTATTCAACAAGAGTGTAATGAGTGTGAGTAAAGAGTTACAGCAATTACACGCGAGCAGAATCAGGACCTTATTAGCTATTAAGCTAGGATTACTAGAGACGTCCGCTTTTCACTGGATATGTCCTCTTTTTTGGGGTAAAGTTCCGGGTCCGGTATTTTTTTTCATTTTCAATACATTTGTCCTCTTTTTTACTTCCTTGTACGAAGTAAAGGAAGTATTGTAATCGCGAAAAATTTCGGTTTTGAGATTTCAACGGAAATATCCATTTTGACCATCTCTGAATCCATTCTGACTAATTTCGTCGTGACGTCTGTACGTACGTACGTGCGTATGTATCTCGCATAACTAAAAAACGGTAAGCCGTAGAAAGTTGAAATTTTGTATTTAGCACTTCTATAACATCTAGTTGTGCACCTCCCTTTTTGGTCATTACATAATTTCCAGAAATGGTACTTTATTTGAAGCCTATAATAGATTTTAATGAAGAACAATATTAAAATATAATCCAAAACTTTTCAAATTTGGTAAATAAGACTTTTATATCAATTGGAATAACATAGCAGATTTTGGTTAAAACAGGCTAACGGGAAGTGATATATTACCTGAAGTTGTTAACAGTTTTTCTTGAATAAAATGGTTTCATTTTGATTTTAGAAATAAATGCTTCTAATAAGAGTTTTAGAGAATTAAATTCTGCGTCTAGCACATCAAGTATTATTAAATTAGCCCTTTGTATAAGCGTGATATGTAAATTTAAAACTTATATACTTTTTGGTTTAAATATGTATACCAAAATGATTGCTGGATGTGCCAATCTGCTTTGTACACAGATTTCGGTAATGGTGATGACCTATTTGTACCGTGATGGCGTTTACCAGGCGTCACCTCACGGGCACTCATTGTTGGCGTGGAGATTGCACCACAGGGGTCAAATTTGAGCCATTTAAAATTCTAAATATTCCTTTTGGTGTTGGTCGGGATCGAACCCGGTTCCTCCAAATTCGCGCCCAAACACAAGAAATATCCAGCGGACCAAAAGTGAACTAAATATTTTACTACTTGCTAATTGTGACATTTTGAATCAAAATGTGATTTATGTATTTTATTTAATTAATCAGTAATTTTTTCTACAATCGTGCGAGATATAGTCGTTCTGAAACTCAAAATAAGTGCGGGAAATAGACGAAATGGTTATTGTCATAGAAACAATAGACATGGCCGCATCAAAATATGTATTATTCCGCCAGTGGTTGCTATATGAGCATTCTGCTCACACATTTTCTAAAAACGCAGGCTTTTCTTTTTGAGGGAGTTTTTCAGCGTTTGTCTAGGTGAGTTTTATAATCTCCTTAAGGGTTTATTTACCTGCTCCGAACTAGAATTAGTATTATTCTACTGGAGGCGTGAGGCCAGTATGAGCACTTCTCTCATCGCGCGACCACTCGCGTTACCAATTTAAGTTAGCAAATATTTCTAACTTCGTTTGATATTTAGTTTACAGTGACAGTTTTTATTAAATATTTATAAAATTAAAGTTTATGGAAAGACAAGCAAACAATTACTCTACCGAAAATGAGCCGAGGAAATAAGTTATGCTATTGGTTTTGAGTCAATATAAGGAAATTGAATAAAGACGTAAATTATTTATGCAATCTATGTATTATATTTTATTGAAATAAATATACCATAAATTTATAAATTATTTTATATATATAGGGTGTCCAAGGACTAGCTTATGCTGTCATTTTTTTAAAACCTACTCAATTTTATTTTACGAAACTTGGTATTACATTAGTTATTAAATTTAAGTGGGCCATGATGGGATAAGAAGGAAATTATGTTTAGTATCTATTTATTATTTTTTATTTTAATACATTTTTATTATATCATATGCAAAATACAAAGTGAACAGGAATAGAAAATATAATATATATCTAAAACAAAATGTTCATGACCAACTAAATTAGACTTCGAAGCAAATACAACACATGCAATTTATATATTAACCATTTTACTAAAAAAAAAACTTGCAACATATAGGACATGCTACACACAGTACCCTTATTTTTCAACGAGGAATTCATTTAAATAATAAAAAAGGGATGTTCCATTTAAAAAACTTTTTTTGAACTTTTTGAATTTCAAATTCACGTTGACGTAGCAATTACATTTTTCAAAAGTTGTCGAATATTAATTTATATTAGTGTAAACAAAAGCTTTCTTTATAAAACTGTTTTACAGATTATAGAAATTCGATTTCATTCTCGAGATATCAAGTGATAAAGAAGTGGCCGTTCTTGCAGAAAAAATCAGAAAAAGTTTAATTACGCCGGAAGTGTTTGATCATGAGGAAAATATTTTTGTTTCGTACGTAAAATTTTCCGCTGAATTCAATCGTGAAATAAAAAATATAGCATTGAGTACTTTTTGAAAATAACGATAGCGAAAGCACGTTCTGGGACACCGGTATATATATATATATATATATATATATATATATATATATATATATATATATATATATATATATATATATATATATATATATATATATATATATATATATATATACAGAATGTAACAGCTATACGAGCTACCTCAAATAATTTCTATACTATTAAAGATACAATAAAATAATATAAGACATTTTTATAGAAGACCAAGGGGGACATCCGGTTAGAGAAGAAAATATTTTTTTAAACCAGTGGTTCTCAAGTTACAATACAATGTTATATTTTCTTAATTCAGCAGTATAATCACTTTATATCTTTACAAAACAAAAGTATTGAGAAATATTGAATTGAAATTTAAATAAATTTATATTTTATAGTCATTTTTCGCTATGTATGAAAAACAAAAACTTCTATTTGTTAATTTGAATTATTTACGATATAAATCAAAATAACAGTATTTATAACGTTATTCACAAATATTTGTTTTATTTTAATTTAAGATTAATTGTTTTTCGTACATAGTTTACTGAAAAATAACTATAAAAATCAAATTTATTTAAATTTCAATTGAATTTTTCTTAATATTTTTATTATGTTAGGATATAAAATTATCACATGGTTGAATTCAGAAAAAAAATACTCTATCGAATAGGCCTAAAAAATATATATCATCCCATTTAAGAAAATATAACGTATTGTAGCTTGAGAACCACTGGTTTAAAAAATATTATTTTCTCTAGTCGAATGTCCCCCTAGATCTTATATAAAATTGTCTTATAGCAAACTCCTCTATAAAATTTCCGAAGAATATTGTAACTTCCGGTTTTCGAGTAGTAGCAATACAATTTTTTGAATGATATATTGTAATGACATGAAATATCATTTAATCAATTTAATAATTTTAATTAATTAATTTTCTTTATATTTGTGATGTAAAATAAATGAAATGCAGAACAAAAATGTAATATATATATATATATATATATATATATATATATATATATATATATATATATATATATATATATATATATATATATATATTAAATCATTCGCCGTTCTATTTTTTAATAATACAACATGTGATTGTTTTTATACAGCAGGATAAAAAATATCATGTACTTTTCAAATTCGAAGCATCCCGCGCGGTCGATTTCCACGCGGTCGAAATCCCAGGCGGTCGAAATTCCACCCGGTCGAAATCCCACGCGGTCGAAATGTACCCCCACCACTTTGTCCGTTCTACAGAAATTCAAATATTTCCACGCCTTCGAATCCCACCCGGTCGAAATGTTCCACGATGTAAATCCCTCGCTCCCGTACCGCTCTCTTTATCGATAGTATTGCATTCTAACAATCTATGCTTTGTGATAGTTCCGTGTCAAAGATAATATATTTAAAAAAAAATTAAAACATATATTATTATACAATAAACCATTTAATAAATGAAGCAGAAAATAATTTACCTACACATTTTAAGCAAAATTATTGATATTTCTGGTCTGCCGTTTTAGATTAGCTGTCATATTATGTGAATAAGCAGTTTATTCTTTATTTCAGTTGCAAAATTATGTATTACTGTGTCTATTATAAATCTTATGTTGCTTTTATTTCCAAATATATTTTCTTCCACTCGGCATATTTTGACAATAACGGTAACTTGATGTATCTACACATACTTGTCTACTTGAAAATAAATTTGATTATTTTATAATATTAAGTAACTAGTAAATTATCATATTTACTTAAGATGGATAGGTAAATTATTTTCCTGCTTCATTCATTAAATAGTTCGTTGTATAATAATATAATATATTTTAAAATTTCTTTTTAATATATTATTTTTGACGCGGAACTACCACGAAGCATAGATTGTTAGAATGCAATACGATCGATAAAGAGAGCGGTACGGGGGCGAGAGATTTGTATCGTGTAACATTTCGACCGGGTGGGATTCGACGGCGTGGAAATATTTGAATTTCTTTAGAACGAACAAAGTGGTGGGGGTACATTTCGACCGGCTGGGATTTCGACCCCGTGGAATTTCGACCGCGCGGGATTTCAACCGCGTGGAATTCGACCGCGCGGAACGTACTCTTCAAACTTGAAAAAAATATATAGGTTATTCCATTGAAAAAGTTCCTATCAATTATTCGAAAACCGGAAGTAATATATTGACCGAAATTTTATAGAGGAGTTAACATACTATAATTTATATTATATATTTGAAATCGCTAAAATTAATAATAAGCAAAATATTTGCTGGTTTATTTATAGACGGACAGCCTGTATATATACAGTGTGTTCATTTTAAGTGGTACACTATTGCTAACACGAGAACTATAAGAGCTACGAGGTCGGTTAAGTCGGCAAACAATTTCTATTTTACTATACTATTTTAATGACCGTCAAATTATTTTTCAACCAGTGGTTTTCGAAGTGTGGCGACCAACTTTGTTATTTTAAATGGGATCATATATTTTTTATTTACTTATTAAATTGAGAATTTTAACTGATATATTTTCATAACTCACATAACGATTTTTTAAAGTAATATGCATATAAAATTTTACAATTTGATTAAAATATGACTATAATGGGAGTGCCACGGATGGAAAAAATGAATTCATGTTAATTATTTTAAATAGAATTAGCATGCCCTGGTGAATATTTTCTTCTGTCAATTGATCATAAATGTCAACATGTCAACCGATATGCCAACGTGAATAAAACATTCACATATTTCCTTCATGGCATTCTAAGTCTATGTAAGAAAAATAACATGTATTAATGTTTTCCATTCGTGGCACTCTTATTATAGTCATATTTTTATCATAATATATAATTTTTTTGCATATTTCTCAATGTAAAATTTTTGCATCAACATTTTGTTACTTTATTATATATACAGTACCCGGAATTCGAAAGCCATCATTGGGATTTCTGAAACTATAAGAGACACGGTTTCGGTTAAATGGGACAAGTGGTGCGCCTAGTGATGCACGCGAGGCGAGACGAGAAATATAAAATATTGATCTCGTCTCGTTCTCGGATCTGTAATCTTGATCTCGCTCTCGGTCCCACACATTTTTTTGGGTCTCGTCTCGTTCTCGCACGAGAGTCTCGCTATAAAATAAGCACTTGCACATTACATATTTACGTAACAGTTTAACTACAAGAGACAAGTTCGCACCAATCGCACCGTATTCCGTGTATTTGCAGTCGTATATGTATAAATATAATAAAGAGACAAAACACTAAATTCTGGTCACCAATTAATACGGCCATAATGTTTATTCATTAACGGTCACCGGAAAATATGATAAGTTGGTAAATAATTTAATTTACCTGTAAAATATCCAGTTTATCACCAAATTGTGATCTCTAAACTATTTCAATACGAACATCTGTTAATACATTTTGCCATCGGTAAAACGAATTAAAACATTAAACAATTCTTTTTTGTAACTTTGTTAACCGCTACATTGGTAACCCGCCGGCAACCTATCACTCTGCTTCTCTTCGTTTGGGCTCCCATCGACGCTTAATATAACATCCTTTACTTTTCAGGGGCGGCAAGAAAATGTTAACCGTGGTTTTAACTAGGATGAATTAGGGACTGAAATATTGGAGAAAATTAGTTCTATTGAATGCAAAACCGATTTTGTCTATCCTCGCTCTGGGGCCGATACCAATCGACTCTAGATAGACTCAATAATATAGTGAATTCATATAATTTTCACATTCACGTATTCTATGCACGAATTAGCGTTGACTCCATTCCTTGTACGGTGCATTTTTCATTGAATTTATGAGTCAAAGCTATAAAGTTACAAATACTTTTTATTGCGAGACTCTCACGAGAATCTCGCGAGATTTCTCGCTTCTCGCAGTTGTTATATCGATCTCGCCGCGAATTTTAAACTGCAAGCTCGCTCTCGTTCTCGTCTCGCATATTGTAACGAGATGAGTCGAGATTCGAGAGTACTCTCACCTCGTCGCGCATCACTAGGTGCGCCTTTGGGGGGGGGGGGCAGCTCATAGATTACTTGATAATTGTGGAACACCGAATTTGGTCGAATTTTTCATTTATAAATTAGTTCTAAACTATCAGTAATCGAGAAAAATATTTCAAATAAAAAAGTTAGATATTTTTATTTTCTATCCAATTGCGTACGAAAACATATTTTTTAATAACCTATGATAATTTTTGGCAAAACAATAGTTGGTACATCTAAGATGCCCCCCCAAAGGACGTACCATATGTCGAGATCCTTATGGTGGCCTTCGAAATCCGGACACCTGTATACGGGATGTTCAAAAAATAGAGATCACGGATTTAAAGGTGGACAATACATCTCAAAACAATAACAAAAGTTCATAAAAACATATAGGAAATGCCTACTTTCAGAGCTATAGCGATTTTAATATTTTAATTCTGTCAAATACAACGTGTAACAACTCATACTTTTAACATTAAATACAATAAAATCATAGTGGGCGTTTACAATGGAAAACAATTGAAGGTATTCTTTTGTTTTTCCTAATTTGTCATAATGATTGTTAATGTTTGTTACAAACACAATTTTATCATGAATAATTTCACTTTTTCCGAATTAGCAGATATGCATTTAATGTTCTATCGTGCTCACGGTGATTCGGTAGAAGCTAAACATTTGTACGAGGAAAATTTTTCAAATCGGAGGAAAATTAGAACTTTTTTTATAATTTATAATTGACTGTTTTCCATTGTAAACGGCCACTACGATTTTATTGTAATGTTAAAAGTATGACAAATAAAATATTAAAATCTATAGCTATAGCTCTGAAACTAGACATTTCCGGATATTTGTTTATATGATTTTTCTTTATTGTTTTGAGATGTATTATCCACCTTTAAATCCGTGACCTCTATTTTTTGAACACCGTGTATTCATATATTTTTAATTTTATTGGGAATAAAAGTTATTTTTTGAGTATATTTTACAACATATTTTAATAACAAAACTACAAATAATATTTTTATATGTAATTAACTTTTAAATGAGTATATAGACACGAAAACTTAAAAAATTTAAAGTGTGTGCAGAATACTCCCGCGCGACCACACGTGTAACTTTTTTTTCTAGCGACCACGAACGGGTTATGTATGGCCGCCCAAGCAACAGATGTCAAAAATTTAAAATACATTTAGTAATTTTTATTTACTCGGTCAACGATTGCAGTAAAAACCTTATTTGAAACATATACGGAAATCGTGATTCTGAAACTCCATGCAAATTGCAAAACTCGCTGCGCTGGTTTCGAAGACCTAGGCTAGGTATGTACTTCATCATTTACTTACTTGTTGACCATATGCAGAGAAATATTACATTTACTTGTTGTGGGTATGCAAGGGCAAGGTATACATTTGTATTCATAAGGAAAAGCAACTTCATATATCGAGGAATAGGTATCTAAAATAATAAATTAATATTTGTTATTTCATTTGATCTATCCAAATTACATATTATACTAAGGATCGGTACTTTAATCTCCTGGTAAATTGTCAGTTAATTTAACTGCCAGTTAAAATGAAAATATCGCATCAATATTAGAACGTAAATAGGGTTCTATACCAGTTTATTTTAATTTTTTTTCTGTAAGAACAGGATGAAATAAGAATTTTAGTGCGAACGCGACTTAAAAATTTTACGTAATAAGCGAGATATGAATTTTTTGGGTTAAGTATTTCTTGCGTGACGTAGCTGGTACTTCCAGTGGTCGACAAACTGTTAGTTCCAGAGAGAACAGATTTTTTCATGTTTGCATAGCTGAAATATTTTTATATAAAAACTTATACGTTATATTCACGAAGAAATTATTATTAAACATAAATAATAAGCTTATTTTTCTTAATAAATTATAGAACATTGAAACAGTTTGACAATATTATGACACAAAATATGACGGCGGATGGCGCTAGTGTTTGTTTGTTTTGATTTGTTAATATTATTATTAATTTAATTAATACATATTATAAATTAATTTAATTATAAATACATTATTATTGTTAATATTCCTAGATATTAGAATTAAACAAATTCATGAAACATAAAATTGTAAATTTTCTTGTTAGGTTATAGAACAACGCGACAGTTCATAATCTTTTAAAGCGCGAATCTCGGTTTTAAATTCAGGCGACTAATCAAATTCTTAGGACCTAACGCGTCATACCTAATTAGTAATCAACTTTAATTGCTTGTAGTTTGCGACCTAATCAATATTGAATCAATATTTATTGACTAAATTCATTAATTTATATATATTTTCATCTTCTTATTTAAGATAGTTAAAATTTGACTATGGTATAGTACCCTATTATATGATGCGATATTTTTATTTTATCTGGCAGTTGACTTCACTGTCACTTTACCAGGAGATTGAAGAACCAGCCCTAATAATAATAATAATAGTAATAATAATAATAATAATAATAATAATAATAATAATAATAATAATAATAATAATAATAATAATAATAATAATAATAATAATAATAATAATAATAATAATAATAATAATAATAATAATAATAATAATAATAATAATAATAATAATAATAATAATAATAATAATAATAATAATAATAATAATAATAATAATAATAATAATAATAATAATAATAATAATAATAATAATAATAATAATAATAATAATAATAATAATAATAATAATAATAATAATAATAATAATAATAATAATAATAATAATAATAATAATAATAATAATAATAATAATAATAATAATAATAATAATAATAATAATAATAATAATAATAAAACAATAATAAAACAATAATAATGATAATAAATAATAATAAATAATAATAAATAATACTAAATAATAATAAATAATAATAAATAAAAATAAATAATAATAAATAATAATAAATAATAGTAAATAATAATAAATAATATTAATAAATAATAATAAATATTTCATCATTACCGATATCTGTGCACAAGCAGATTGGCACATCCAGCAATGGGTAATAAGCCGTGATGATATATTTATTTTATTTTATAATAATAATAATAATATTTATTTGCATTCGATAAAAATTATTTAAATAATGGTATTATTTGAATTATGACTATTGTAGCAACATATTATTCATTTAAGATACCGGATCTGATTTTGAGAGCAGTGTTTACGTAGTTATAGATATCGTTGATCTTGTCAGTAGTGAGGTCGGAGAGGAGGGCTTTTATTAACTACGTTTTCTGGGTGGATGACCATGTGTCTTTCCAGGAATTCTTGTCTTGGAGCGCAGAATATGGGGCAGTGAAAAAGTGTTGGGGGTCGTCATTGTCATCTTTGTTGCATAATGTGCATATATTTTCTTGTGGGAAGTTTTGTAGGGATCCATTATGGAAACTATGGAAGTTTTTTTAGCTTGCCGTTCGTAGTTGGCCTATTAGCTTTATTTTGTATGGTAGATTGAGTGTTAGGAGATTGGAGTTATACAAGTAAGTTTGAAAACCTGGATTGTATATAGAGTCAGTGATTCTTTTAGTATCGGTGTTGTAGAGGATGTTGTTGTAGGATATGAGATGTTAGGAATTTGTTGCTTTAAAAGTATGGGGTCTTGTTCTTCCCACACTTGGTTTCTAGGATGTTCTGTAGTGACCTTGCCCAGTTATATCTTCGTTGATTGTCGCTCGTAATTTTGGATTTCTTGTTAAGGTAGAGTAACCTGTTGTAGCACATTTTAACGTAACGTGTATCTGGCATTATAAGTATCTTGTACAACTAGTTAAGAGATCTTTTAATAATAGATAGTTCTAGTTTGTCTTTGCCGGTTTCTCTTCTGATTATGTAATTTGGGGTAGTTTTTTGCCAGCCCAGGATATTTTTTAAGAAGCTCACTTGTCCTTTTTCAATAGCATCGTAATAAGAGTTAGAATTTGATTTTGCCTTTAGTATTTTTGTCTGAAATGATTAAAAAATTAATATTTATACGAATGATGAGCTAAATTCGTGACATAATTTGTAAAGACTGCTAATGTGTCTTCAAAAAATACACGTGAGCCGCGTAATCAGAATATAGGACGAGCAGAACATGCGTTACTCTAAGAAAGAGTGTTTGTTAGGAATGATAAGTGTAGACCCCTTCTGTAGTACTAAGGTAGATATATTGGAAATGAGTTGAGAGTACATAACAGCATCATGCATAATTTTTTTACGCAATGTTGAATTTTTAATATATTCATATTTTTTTTTAAAATTGTATTTTCTTAACTTTATTTATAAATTTTATATTTCTATTATTGCCATAATTAACGATATTTGTTCAAATCAAATTGTCAGAAACGTCAAATAAGTTAACTTACGTTGTGACAGATAAAACGTCAAGCATTGATTTATTTTTTGTTCAATTCCATGGCTGTTGATATTTTTAACGTAATTTTCGACATTTTCATATTTAATTTCTGTCGTTATAAAGTATGTAAAGGTAATTCTGTTTATTGTTTTAGATGAGGAATTTTATACCCTAAAACTTTTATTTGACGCATTTTTGCTTAAAATCATTAGGCGAGCAAGAAATTGCAAAAAATTGATTCCCCATGTTAATCTCCTATGAACACCTTTAAGACAGACACACGGTATATATATATATATATATATATATATATATATATATATATATATATATATATATATATATATATACACACACAGTGCAAATAATAGCGGGCTAGTGCAACCTCCCCTTTGTAGTACATGGTTTTCAGCGCACATCAGCGACTTTATTGGCTGATGCAGGAACTAACTTAATAAATATTAAAAAACACGGTGCAGCTTTAATTAACAAAATAAGAGCAACATCAAAAATTTTGAGGAATAGAACCAACTATAACCCCAAATTATTTAAATACAGGGTGTAATCATACTTCGGGAAAAAAATTAAAGGGCGTATAGTACCGACAAAAATGAGTAAAAGGCAAATTAATGGTGAACTTTGATTTTGTTTTCCTACAGTCGACGCCATTTTGTGCTTCCACTTACATTATATTTAGCTTTTTTCGCCTATAGCATAGGACTTCTCAATTGATATATCATATCATTTCATTATCCAACTCTAATCAGAAAGCAAATTAAAAGTACACAACTACAAAAAAGTCATAATTTGTAGTATTTTTTTAAAAATAAAATTATAATAATAATAATATATCATTACGGCATATTACCCATTGCTGGGTGTGCCAATCTGCTTTGTACGCAGATATCGGTAATGATGATGACATAATACGTTTCGAATTTTCAACATTAAAAACACAAATAGTAATTCAGTACATCTCACCTTTACCAAATACGTATGTTGAGTCACACTTCTGCAAATTATAATCACAGCAGTGAATATGTTGCGAAATCTCGTGTTCCAGTGAAAAGTTTGTCTTATACATTTTTGTTTTATTATCAAAGAAATTGGCTCCGATATAGGGGACAGTATGTTTCTCTTGCAAGAAATCCTATCAAACATAAAATATAAATAATTAATAATATTAGCACACTATTATATTAGAATAAGATTATAATAATGTAAAATTCATCAGCAGTATAATTTATTTGTATGCAGGTAAAATACTTCTTTTTATTGTCAAAAAGTGACAATATTTGACAATTTGCTATTTTTTGTGTTTATGGGGATTCTTCAATTTCATGATTACTTGAATCCTGGTATATTGTGGTACGAGTATATATAGAGTACCCAACTTTGGATTGATACCATTGTGATCTCGAAAACTAACTGAAAATGGGGCATGCCTAGTGCGCCTTTGGGAGATGAGAAACTAATTTTTGTAGAAATTTTATTTCAAAATAACTATGCATGGTAGTGTCCGACAAGTTGTGTATAAAAGTGTGGTTGGAACTTGGACAAGGGTGTATCAAAACAATTAGAAAACCTCTGAGGTTTCGGTTTATTTAAAATCTTTATCAGAGCTAGAAGTTATAAAAATATTCAATTATTTTTTTTAACAAATTAATAACTATTAAGTTTTGAAAATTACAATAATTTTACACTGAACTTACGGAATAGGGCATTTGACAATTCTTGGGAAAGTGTTTTAAATTGCACATGTACACCTAATTATACATGCAAAATTATTTTTACATATTTTTTTCATCGTTAATACATTTAAAATAAGGTTTTAAAATTTTTGTTTCAAAAATCCCGCTAAAACGCTCGATCTAGTAGTTTGGGGTTTGTTTATGATGGATTTAATTTATAAATTTAAATTTATAATTTAGATTTTGTGCGACGGTTCATGATGAATGTATATTTATAAATTCATCCAAACAAATTATTTTTCTTATACCGTGTTTTCAAAACACCCTACCTCCTTTCACACAATTCAGCTGTAGTGATTAAATATAATTCTATATATATATATATATATATATATATATATATATATATATATATATATATATATATATATATAATTATTTATAGCCAACAATTTGTTATATTCCACGCATTCTGTTTAATATTTTTATTCTTAAATGACTTGTTTATCTTGTCGTATAAATTACTGTGCACTTCTACAGCAGAAATTCATTCCATATGTAGTTTATATTGTAAATCCATTATAAATTATACGAGTATTTATTAAATACAGGGTGAGTCTGGGAAGACCCCCCCCCCTTTAACTTTCTTATTATAAGTAATAGAAAAAATGACCCATATAAAAGTTTTATTATTTTAAATATACTATTTGATGGCAGATATAGATATTTTTTATAAAGTCAGGTTACAGCATACGACTATCAACTTTTATTTTTTAAATAGCAACCTATAATTATTTTACTAAAATATAAATCGCCATTTTTTACCTCTCGCTAAGAGAGGTATTGAATTCATTCTAAAAATCGCATATCCAGATTTTAGTGAATAAGCACGTTTTATGGTTCCTAGAACCCGATTATAACATTTTTACGAAGATGTACGCGCGCGCGTGTGTGTGTGTGTGTGTGTGTGTGTGTGTGTGTGTGTGTGTGTGTGTATGCGTGCGTGCGTGCATGCATGTATGCGTGCGTGCATGCGTGCGTGCGTGAGTGAATGAGTGAGTGAGTGAGTGAGTGAGAGAGAGAGAGAGAGAGAGAGTAAGTGAGTGAGTGTGTGTGTCTGTGTGTGTGTGTGTGTGTGTGTGTGTGTGTGTGTGTGTGTGTGTGTATATGTTGGATCCACGATAAGACTAAAGACATTGTTAACTACGGATTCCTCAATCTAACAATAATGGGAAGAGTTGATTAAGTTTTGGTAACAATTAGACAACCGAAAGTAGTAGTTACAAGAAAAAAATCATCTAAATATTATTTATCGAAAATTTATATCACTACTTATATTAAAGAACGTTAAATTCATGATTATATCTTCTATAGATTTAGAGATAAAGAAATACATATAAAATAATTTGATGTAAAAATCTCAGATCAAACTACTTCAAGGCAAGAAATTCAAATGTTCGTAATTGACACAGAAATGTCACTGTCAAAAATATTTGTATGCCACTGTCAAAACTATTTGTACATCATTATGAAGATTATGAAAATAAAGAAAAAGTCAACAACGCAAAAGAATATACGTAAAAAAGAATATAAAAGGAATTTGCAAAAAAATGACGAATATGAAGAAAAAGAAAAGTAGAAAAAGAAAATTTCAGGATATTGAATATAAAGAAAATGTATGTATTGTACATAATTTATATTAAAATATCCCATCGATTTTCCAAATATATGTGAGAATTTTTTTTGTAGTGAGACACGAATATATGTAGGTATTTGTATTAAATTTTTTTTTGTTTTATGCGTACAACCAGGTAAAATACTTGGCGAGAGGTTATGTGCTGGCCAGATCAGATTTTTCTCTTTTCAACGATGTATTAGTTTTTATTAAAGTATTGGGAAAAAAATCGATAATTGAAAAACATGGGAAATAATTTTTATTCAAATAATCTAAGTGGCTATATGAAAATAAACAAAATACAACAATGGGAAACAACAAAATAAAATAGATATTTAACTGTTACTTGTTTAACGTGTTTAAATAAACTTTTAAATTAAATTTTCACACAGCCACCTACAATATTTGATTAATAGTATATTACATCCGACGTGGGAGATGTTTCATTACAGCCGAGGGCTTACGTATATTACCGAGAGGCGAAACCTCTAGGTGAGATAAAGCGCGAGGCTGTGATAAAACCCCCACCAAGGTTATGTATACTATTTTATTCACAATTATCCTCTTTTTAAATCAAAAATCAATGAGTTATATTCTTTAATTGTATTAATATTTTTCACAACTCTCTTAAAATTTGTTTAGCCTAATTAATTATCTAACCCCTACATAAACATTTCCAACCCGTGGGGTGGAAGAGTTTTCAGTCATTTCCAACCCAAGAGACTGTCATTGCAGTTAGGAATGACGTATTTCCCAACCTCTAAAAGGTTAGAAATCTACATATTACTATAATAACTGGTCAGAATCGTGGGATGTTGGAATAGGATTGCCATCGTAGATGTCAGCGCTACACACGGCCAATATTGGAACTCTAACCTCGGGTATTGTTAACATTGTATGATGTATGGCTGTATGCGGTAAGTTACTATTATATATTACATGTTCATTTCAAACAATATTATAAGTAAAAATAGTGACATTCAAGTATCAGTGAGACAAATAAATTTATATTTTGATTTACTATAAGGGAGAAGTGTGATTTGTAACCTAGTATATTTCAGTAATGAATGTAATACATAATGTTGATCTTTCAGGAAATATGAAGCTAGGACTTCTAGAGTATTTTAAATAATCAGGGAGAAGGTGTGTTTGATGCTGGCCACATCATTTTGTGCGGAAAAATGGCTAGTGATACCAATGCAGATATAAATATATTCATACTTTGACTGCAGAATAAAAGGCGTATTTTGCAAAAATAACAATAGTATTACAATTCAAACAATGATCTGTTCATGCAAAGCTGGGTAAATGTAAACACATCTCGGCAGTTTAAATTTTTTGTAACAGGTGTATTTCGACAATCAGTTTTGAAAAGCAGAATGCAATTTTACTTTATTTTTTCGCATGTTTTTTTTGTCTCTTATTTACCCGTATTTGCTTTCTGCTTTTTGTTTGTTTGTTTGTTTCAGGAAAAATGTTGATGAATTAGATCTATCAAAAAGTGTTCTTCAGTATCTAAATATTTAAAATACTCTAGAAGTCCTAGCTTAATATTTTCTGAAACAACAACATTATGTATTACATTAATTATTGAAGTATACTAGGTTATAAATCACACTTTTTACTTATAGTAAATCAAAATATAAATTTATTTATCTCACTTACATTTGAATGTCACTATTTTTACTTATAATATTGTTTTAAATCAATAACATGTAATATATAATATAATAACAGTAACTTACCGATGGCTATATGCCATACAATGTAAACAATGCCCCAGGTTACGGTTCGAAATTTGGCCGATAGATAGCGAGCGCCTGGCAAGCATCGCGAATCAAAATAAATAATCAACTCCTCATATGCATACATTTCGGCGTTTATTACAACTTCATTAGAGCTAAGATCGAAAAAATATTAATGTAAATAATTTGTACATAAACAATTCCAAACAAAGAATACAATAAAATTCATATTACCTGTGAGTTGTTTATGGATACAAAATTTTTAATTTAAACAATCAAAAATACATCGGACATCTTTTGAAATCTAAACAAGACTACCGTTGATTTAAACAGGGTCAGAAGAATAAAACAAGGATAAACTTATTAAAATAAAAATTACAAATTAGCGCGAAATTTAAATGTATCTATTGTATATCTTTAAAATAAATTGATAACATTTCGACAGATCTTCTGTATCAGATATAAAATTGACGCTTTTTACCTGCCGCTACCTTTGGTAAGGGAGATACAGGCGTGCTAACTTTACACTTAGCAGCCAGCTCCCCCATGTAAGATATTTTATTTCAAATACAAGCTCCAAACACACTTAAGACAGCACTAAGCAGCTCTAATAAATATTAAGCTGGCACCACCCCATTAAAATTACAAAAAAAAAAAAATTCAACTTAATCCCACCATTATATTTTTTCCATACTGTAAAACATACAATCAATAATTATTAAACCAGCATCAGTATACTCTATCGAAAATATTTACATAAGATCTATTTCTTAACCATATGTCATTTGGGAGGAAGGGGTGGTTTTACTCTATATCGATGTTGACTCCCTAATGTAAAATTTTTATTTGGAAAGCTAGCTCCGCATACTTTAGATCCAGAATCAACAATCTCGAGCGGTACCTGGTCTAGCATCGTATATTGTATATTTACTCGTATATCTACTCAAACGGCTTGATAATAATTGTCAACTCCCTTTACAAATAAATCCCATCTATAAATGCATTTTGTTTGAAAAGCTAGCTCCGGATAGTTCAGACCTAGCATCAGCTAACTACAGTGGTAACTGATGTAGCTCCATTTGTTTATAACTCCGACGCCTTTGTAATTGTTAGCCCCCCTATACAAATGAATTTTATTTGAAAAGCTAGCACCAGATATTTCAGAACCGCCACCAACTTACAAGAACAAATATCTTGAATTTTTCTGTATTTAAGATAAAACAAGATCAAAACAAGAACGTAGAATTTTTATTTTCCCATACAAATTCCTACTTCGTGTGCTAACAAATTTGAAAAGTACACTCCGGAGATAAGAGTGAAATTAGCAGGCGATTCGCAGCAACCAAAACGAAGTTGTAGTGACAGTGGCGGCGCTAGCGGGTGGTCCAGGGGGGCACTTGCCCCCCTAAAATTTTCAGTAGCCCCCTGGTTGACCCCCTCGACTTTTAGTGTCAATTTAAAATGTTTTGCTAGTAATATTGCTTTTAACATCTTAACATTTAAAAAAGACAGAAACACTGAAAGAAACACAAAAAAACATTGTTATACAGCATAATTTTTTTGCATCAATGCACATGTATCTAAAAATCTCTACCCGCATTTAACCATGATTGTTATTGATTGGTATTATAATAAACGCGCTGCCGAACTTGTCCAAACTTGTCAAATTAATTGTGCGAGTCCGATAGCGACGCAATGAACTTGTAATTACTTGTTAAGATTGTTCTATACTTTACATACTCGTCCACGTGCGTAGTTTAGCAAGTTCAAACATGTTTTACAAATTTTGGTATTTATGCGAGTGATGAAAATCTCAATGCTCATTCGTTATTTTGTGGTCAAAGAGTAAAGTAAAAATAAATATGAAGCGCACAAATAATATTAAAAATTATTTTTTGTCAGAATCAGATAAAAAAAATTAAAAACTGATACTTTCGTGCCTTCGACCAGTATCGGCAGTACAAGCAGTAATTTAAAAAATATATTAAAAACGAATGAAATGGTGACATCTTGTAACTTAAGTGCTACTGAAGAAAGTGATAGTGAGTCTAGTTCTTGTGAAATAAAACTAGTGTGTATGATATAAGTGATGATAATGAAACTGGCGTACATACCTCAACAGTGAGACCTGAACCAGAACAAACAATTCTTACTGTTTCTGGACCTAGCGTTAGCGACTTGTCACAAACTCCTGAAGAAGGACCACGTCAGCCGATGCTATCGCAGTATCCAAAAGTTAAACAAGGTGAACGAATGAGAAGCTTTAAATCAACGTGGTTTAAAAAAATTACATGGTTGGAGTATACTGTTTTAAAAGACAGTGTTTTTTGTTTATATCGCCGATTTTTCCATGATGTAAATCAAGCAAACATTTTTGTGAATGAAGGGTTTCGCAACTGGAAGAATGCACTTGATTCAAGTAAAGGACTAGTAAAACATGATAAATCTGAACAACATAAAATGTGTGTTATAAAATATGTAAATTATATGAAATTAAAGAAACAGAAAACAAATATTGAACAAATGGTGAATGATCAATACCAAAATGAAATTAAAGAAAACAGACACTACATCAAAACTCTATGTAAGTGTTTATTATTTACATGTACGCAAGATATTGCTCAACGTGGTCATGATGAAAGTGCTTTAAATTTAAATAAAGGTAATTTAAGAGAATTAATGTTATTGATAAGTAAACATGACACCATTGTACAAAAAAAGTTACAGGATTGTTCAAAGAATGCTAAATACCTACATCATAATATCCAAAATTTATTAATTTCTATAATGGCGACCATTGTACGTAAATAAAATTCACACGATGTAAAGGAATCAAATTTTTTTGCAATAATGTCTGACGAAACAAAATACTTGAGTAAAGATGAACAAATAACTGTTATAGTCCGGTACTTGCATCAAAATGCAATTCAAGAGAGGTTTTTAGGGTTTAAAAGTGCAAACGGTATGCTAGATGCTGCTAGTTTTGCAAATTATATAAAAACTATATTAGATGAAAATAATATTTCATTAAGCAATTGTATAGCACAAGGATACGATGGTGTTGCTGTAATGAGTGGTCATTTAGGTGGCGTGCAAAATCATATTAAAAGTATTGTTCCGCAAGCAGTATATATTCCTTGTTTTAACCATAAATTAAATTTAGTTGTAGTTGATTGTTGCAAACATTTGAAAAAGTCGGCTATTTTTTTTTCTAATCTTGAAAAATTATATACATTTATGTCACACTCTACAATTCATCCTCTATTTTTAAATACGCAAAAACAAATTTATCCTACAAAACAGGCTCGAGAATTAAAAACATATGTGATACGCAATGGACTGTTCAATTCAGAGCATGCGAGACTGTTTTAGAAACAATTGAATCTATTTTTGAAACATTAAACAATCTTATTTCTAAAACTGATATAAAAAAGAATAGAAGATGTGTAGCAAAAGGTTTTCTTTTACAAATTGATAAAGAATTTATTGTTTTACTGCTTACTTTTATAAAATATTTAAAATTAGTTACAACTGTATCTAATTATCTCCAATCCCCTGATATGAATTATGTAAAAGGTTTAAATTTAGTTCAAGAAACAATTAATGAATTTCAAAACTTCCGAAACAATGATAATGAATGGAATTCTATATGGGAATCTGCAAATAATATTGTTTTGTCTCTTGGTTTAGATAAAACAGACTTTTTTGACAAACGAAAAAAAAATGAAATCTATTCCAAAAAGTTTACAAGAGTTTATAGTAGATTGTGAAAGAGATGATTCTGTAGACATAGAAGTAAAAAATGAGAAAGATGTTGTCAAACATAAGTTATACATCCCTATACTAGATAAAATTATAATTGAATTAAAAGAAAGATTTACAAAAAATGATACTATTTTAAAATCATTACAAGCTTTTGACCGCACAGATGATTTATTCCTCAATAAAATTCATTTAACTAAATTAGCAGAACATTATAACATAAGTTGTGATTGTTTAGACTCCGAAATAACGCTAGTTAAGAACTTTTGTGTAGGGAGGAAAATAAAAATATTAAATGACTCATGGAGTTTCTGCCATTCGTTGAACAATATAAGCAGGCATTTGAATGCATTTATAATTTGGTAAAAATTTGTATTTTAATGACTGTATCAACAGGTTCTTGTGAAAGATCATTTTCCTCTTTAAAAAAAATTAAAAGTTATTTAAGAACAAGAATGACAAATGAAAGATTAAACAACATTAGTATATTAAGTGTAGAAAAAGACATATCAAAATGAATAGACCTTAATGAAGTTGTAGACAATTTCAAGTTTAAATAAAAACCGAAGGATTAGATTAGTATAACTAAATCACTGCTGTGTTTTGTATTTATCATATTTTCTTTTAATTATATTAGAGAACATTTTTTGTTTTATTTTTAAAAAATATGCTTGTTTTTGTTTATTATTTATACAGTAGAAACTCCTACAGCACGCGCTAACTCGTTTCGTGTTGTAAAAGATTCGTGCAGTAGAAGACGCTCGACTGTATTATAGCATGTTACAGTAAAAAGCGCCGATTTTGTGTTATTTCACGTGTTATATTATGTGAGATTTTTGACGTGTTGTAATACACTGATGTGAGTCATAAATTTAGTTAGGGTGTTGTAGGAGAGCATGCTATAAGAGATTCTACTCTATATTATATTTATATTTGTTTGGTACCAAATAAATTTAATATTGACATTGTTATTTATTATTAAAATGATAAAAAATATATGCCCCCCTAATTTTCTTCCTGGTCCCTACTGGCCCCCCTAGATTTCAAAGCCTAGCGCCGCCACTGTGTAGTGTATTATATTAAATGTATAATCTACGCATTAGTGTAATTTAGAGACACAATAACAATATGAAAATGGAGTAAAAGTGTAAATTACAATAATATAATGTTAATATTTATTAAATTTGCGGCAGTGTTTACATCAACTTGACATTTGTATTGGTTGAAATGCACGGTAAATTCAAAATAAAATTATATTAATTGTTCTAATATTATATTATACTTATTTTTAATATTATACTTTATTGTTAATCTCAAAATGCAGTTATCATATTATCCTGAAGACCCGTAGGACAATTTATATGAATTAATTACCGTAAAAATTCGATCACCCGTGACTTAAATAATTTTTTCATTGTTATTAAAGATAGTGTTATTTTCTAATTTTGCTAATATTATCCGTATATTGTTACTAACGAAATGCAATGACTATATTATCCTCTGGACCCGTAACACAATTTGTATAAATTAATTACTGAAAAATTATATCGCCCGTCACTTAAATATTTATTTTAATTGTTATTAAAGATTAACATATAGGGATAATATTAATAAGAAGTATAATATAATATTAAAACAATTCATATAATTTTATTATGAAATTACCGCGCATTTTGACCAATACAAATGTCAAGTTGATGTAAACACTGCCGAAAATTTTATAATATTAACATTATATTATTGTAATTTACACTTTTACTCTATCTACACATTGTTATTGTGTCTGTAAATTACAGTAATGCGTAGATTATGCATTTAATATAATTCACTACAACATACTTGGTTTTGATTGCTGCAAATCGCCTGTTAATTTCACCCTTATCACCGGAGTGTACTTTTTAAATTTGTGAGCGCGCGAAGTAGGAATTTGTATGGGATAATAAAGGCCAAGCATGTAGAGGGCGATCTATGTACATTATGACATTGTATTCCTACCCCATTCCTTGACTTGAATAAAAATACTACGTTTTTGTTTTGATCTTATCTTATCTTAAGGACAAAAAAATTCTAGAAATTACTTTATTCTTGTAAGCTGGTGGCGGTTCTGAAATATGCGGTGCAAGCTTTTCAAATAAAATTAATTTGTATAGGGGGCTAACAATTACAAAGGCGTCGGATTTATAAACAGATGGCGCTAGATTAGTTACCACTGGAGCTAGCTGATGCTAGGTCTGAACTATCCGGAGCTAGCTTTTCAAACAAAATGCATTTATAGATGGAGCTAACAATTATTAAGACCTTGTGTTATAAAACAGATTTCGCTAGAGCGGTTAGCACTGGAGGTAGTTGATGCTAGATCTGAAGTATCCGGATCTAAATTTTCATCCTATTATTAATATGTCGAGTTATAAACAGATGGCGCTAAATCATTTATTTGTAAAGGGAGTTGACAATGGGAGAGTACAATAATTATCTTATGTTAAATTATAAAATAACCAGAGCCGGCTACATCATAACCGGATTTATATGTGGCGATCGTTTTGAACGTAGGGTACTTTAAATTTAGATTTTTAGTTACAAGATAATATGAATTTGACTTTTATATTTACTATTAGGCTATTTTTAGTATACATTATCAAAACATTTAAATTTCACTTAGGGTCGGTATTTCCATCTTCGGATAAACTGCTGGATAACTTATCTGTTGGATAAATGAACAATGTCACATCATTTATGCTTTTATTTCGATGCGATATTTTATCATTTATCTGACGGATAGTTATCCTGAACTTTATCCGGAGATGGAAATGCCGGCCCTTAGTGATACTACTCTATTATTATCATGCCGTTTGAGTAGATATAAACATACGGTGATCAGATACCGCTGGAGCTAGTTGATGCTGGATCTAAAGTATCCGGAGCTAGCTTTCCAAAAAAAAATTACATTAGGGGGGGGGGGCTAACATCGATTTAGCTTCGACGCCCCCCCCCCCATCCTTCCGAATATAAATTTATTAAATCTGGTAAAAATATAGTGCTAGTTATATAATTAATGGAACTATAAATAGCGAATAATAAATAATCGGGACCTTGTTTGTTTACTACAATATTAAAAACTTGACTGACCCGTCTGTCATATTGTACGCATGCGTATTTTGAATCTAGTATGAAACTCGGATAGTAAAAATTGGATAAACAGTATTTTCTGAACTAAAATATAGTATAAAAATCGAACGAAACTCGGATGAAAATGTCTGATTTACATTATACCAGAAATGAGTAGAAATTCTCGAACTAGAATCAAACTAAAACCTGGAAAAAAATAGTATAATGTAATTCAAGCTTAACTCGACCTGTAGAATTCGAAAATCGAGGTGCCGAGTTAGTTTCTACATCCTTTTTTGGGTTTAATATCATTTCTGGTTAAAACAATCTTTAGAAAAAAAAAGTTATATAACAAATGTTGCTTGCATTAAATTTCACAGGGCGGGCCGTTTGAAACTTTTTTCCAAATGTTTTTTTTATAACTCTATGCCTGAAACTATTTGAAATGCTTCCCATTAAATATTTAGAATAGTCACAAAACTCACCTCAATGAGTACTAATTTATGGTACATTTTTACCATCCGTCACCTTTAGGTAAGGAAGGTATTGTCTTTGGTCAAAAAATTCGGTGGTGTTTTTAATGAATAAGTACGTTTTAAGGTCCCTAGAATACGGTTTTACTATTTTTACGATGATGTGTGTGTGAGTGTGAGTGTGTGTGTGTGTGTGTGTGTGTGTGTGTGTGTGTGTGTGTCTGACAATTCCGAATTATAAATAAATAAATAACTATATCATCACGGCATATTACCCATTTCTGGGTGTGCCAATCTGCTTTGTATGCAGATATCGGTAATGATGATGATATATTTGTACCGTTCGGGCGTTTACCAGGCGTCACCTCACGGGCACTCATTGCTGGCGTGGAGAGTGCACCAAAGGGGTAATTTTTGTGCCATTTAAAATTGGAAATATTTGGCGTCGGTCGGGATCGAACCCGGTTCCCCAGATTCACTACCTGACACGAGGCCCCAAATAATAATAATAATAATAATAATAATAATAATAATAATAATAATAATAATAATAATAATAATAATAATAATAGTAATAATAATAATAATAATAATAATAATAATAATAATAATAATAATAATTCTTTCGTATTCCTCTTCGTTGCATTCATATGAAGAGCTGATTAGATTTTGGTTATAATTGGTCAACCGGAAGTACCCTCATTTGAAGATATTAACAGTTTTTCTTGAAAAAACGATGTTAAATATCATTTTTTCACATTTAATGTTATTATAAATATTGAAGAACATTGTATTCTCTATACGATTTGACTACATTTTATACTTCATATTAAATAGATATAGGGCCAGTTGCATAAAACGTTGTTAGCTGATCATGTGTTTAACTACACATTGTAACCATGGATACGTATCAAAAATACATTGGAAAAGAAGCCTTGTCAAAGTTAACAACGCGATTAAAGTTAACAATGCTTTATGCAACTGGGCTTAAGAGTCATGAAATTATAAAGAAATTAAATTTCATAAATTAGCTATCTATGCTAGAAACAGCTACTATATTAAGAAAATTTTGATTGAAAGATGTCAGTGTCAATTGACATAGTATATTTGTGTTATAATTTTACTCGAAATATAAGATATTTTTGCTCGAAACTTTCTGTATGGAATTTGTATAAAATGCATACAACTGTCGAAAGGTAATTTACATACAAGAATTTAGAATCTTTGCAAGGAACTTTCTGTATGGATTTTATAGAAAATACATAGGCATTAACGAAAATCCTACTGGTAGATACCGCATCTACTGACTGTGTTCGAAAACACGAGTGGTAAAAAGTTACCGTGTTTGAAAATTGTACAATATCTACCAGATCCATTTCTACCGGATTCATGAAGAATCTAATCTCAAAAAGAAGGTAGTGATGCAAAGCGAAGCGCGCGCGTTAAAAGTTTGTTAACTATATCAAATTTCTAACCTGTTTCAAATTTTTTTATAGGTTATGGATCTACCCTGTTTACCACTTGCATTCTTAAAATATTGATTCCGGTAGCTATAACCTGATAAACAGCTGTTTACCGGTAACAGTTCACCGGTAGAGTTTTCGTAAATGCCTCATATAACTGACGGAAGGTAATGTGCTGGCCACATCAGATTTTTTATAATTAGTACTACACTAGGGCGTGCTAAGTATGAAGTAAGCACGCGTTTTACTGTACGCAATTAGATAGAAGGGGTGGGTGGGGTTAAATTTTTAGAATCGTCACAAAACTCTTCTTAAGGCGGTACAATTGTCGGCGTAATGGCATCAAAAACAAGACTCCGTTTTTCCACGATTCTGGCTGTAATATTACAAATTAACAACTGAAATTTTAAATGCAGGATCATAAAGATCTAATTCATACGATGATAAAACTGTTTTTTTAGATAAATTGTACCAAATAAGAAAAAATAATTATATAATAATGACAATATTTGCCATTTTTCAGCTATAATTTATTTTAAAATTTTAACATTTAAGAAAATAAATAAGGTTTTAAAGAGTTAGATACATATTTATGAAATCTATTAGTTTTTCATTTTTAAAAATATCTTACGTAGTTTTTTAGCACAGAAAGAATAACTAATATGCAATTCTAGTACTAGAATGGGCACATAGATGTCGCAGGTGTGCATTGCTAGGGTTGATCTCATTAGCTCCGCCCTGCCTTATCGAAAACTTCCGAATAGACCCGACTAAACAAGTAGGTATAAAAGCAAGGGTTCGTTGGAAAGAAAATTAAAGGGGGCGAATATTATAAACTAGCGTCATTTTAATTGCGGATAAAAATCATCTTTTTCATCCAATTTGGAAATGGATTACTTATCTGCATAAATATATATATATATATATATATATATATATATATATATATATATATATATATATATATATATATATATATATATAAAAGTAATTTTTTATATATAATTATTTTTCAAATATTTGTAAACTAGGCTTAGGGGCTCATAAATCATGGTATTTGGCATGATGATAGCACTTGCGGTTGAACCTGATTTTATTTTTATATCCTTAACCTACAACATGGAAAGTTTTATCTGAATTGGTTTTGACAATAATATCGGCCAAGTGGTGTCCGTAATTGCCCGAACATTGTCGCAAGCGACTTACGAGGGTAGTTTGATAAGTCCGGTAAAATTCTAAATGCTGACGTCACAATTCCAAATTTAATATGACATTTGTGAAGTACCATTTTTCAATAGGCGACGTTAAAATTTTCAGACAGATCGTGTCATTAATTAAGTTGTGGTAGTCCTTGAAATTAGACAACCTCTCACAGTTTTACAATCATGGAAAAAAGTGAATTTAGTGTGCTGATTAGATATTATTTTTTGCGTAAAAACTATTACGCAGACCAAAACAAAACTTCATAGATATTATGGGAACCCTTTGTGGTATACTGATTTACGTTGTGGCCGTACAAACACAAGTAGTGCCGAACGCTCAAATGAGATCACCACATCAGAAATGATTAATAAAATCCATGGCATTGTATTAAAAGACCACAAATTGCAAGTGGGTTAGATAATTAAGATAGTACGGATCTCAGATGAATGTGTGCGCAATATCTTACACGAACATTTGACTATGAAAAAGATGGATGCCGCATTTCCTCACAGTCGACTGAATACGTGTGACAACTTTATATAAGTTTAGCCATATTCAGGTGCAATAAAAAGAGTTTTTGCGTCGTTCCATAACTATGGACGAAGCATGGATTCATCACTACACACTAGAGACCAAGAAATAATCGAACAGTTAATTTATTCTAGTCAAATCGATGTGATTTTCTTGAAAAGGGAAAAATAATGAACAGCGTATTCCAACTTATTGGACCGTTTCAACGATGTTTTTAAGGAGAAACGACCACATTTAGCGCAAAAAGTTCTGTTTCATCCAGACAATACCCAAGTGGACAGGTGTGCAGTTGCCATGGCCAAAATCCATGAATTAGGTTTCAAATTGTTACCACATCTACCATATTCCCAATATTTAGTTCCCTGCGACTATTTCCTGTTCCAGAACTCGAAGAAATGACTCGACGGAGAGAGATTTGGCTCTAATAAGAAGTTCATTGATGAAAGAACACTTATTTGAGTTGAAGAAATTGTATTATTTGGAAGGATGGAAGGTATAAAAATAATTATTACTTGTTACATTTTTAACAGACTTATCAAACGACTCTCGTATAACTCTTTCGAGTATTTTTTGAGTAAGCTCAGAAAAAGATGTACAGGGTAAAATCAGAAAAGCGCGCGGGCCACGGAATATCGCTTCAGCGCCCGGGAAACATTTCCCTCGAAACCTACATTGATGCTCGCTCCCATCCACCTGCTCCCATACACACTATATCCACCCTTTTACGACCTCTTTTCTAACAATTTTGAATTTTCTTGGAAACCCCTTATTATTTGTTAACGTCTGGGGTGCATTTACCTGTAGTAGTTTAGTTTGTCTTTGACGTTAGGAGCGTATTGACAGTGCGAAAAGCTTGTATAAAATCCAAATTGTTTTATTATTTCCATTTTTGTTATTTTGTTTTAGTTTTTGTTGTGGGTTGTGGTGCGGTGTTGTTCTGTTTTCTTGTTTATTTTTTTTTTTTTTGTTATTTTGTTACTTCTATTGATATTATATTTTATAATGGCACGTGGAAGCAGAGATTTAAAAAAGTACCCTCCCCCAAGTAAACGTAAAAACATTAAATCTAAAATGAGAGCTTTACGGGCAAAAAAAAATGGTAATACGACTAGTATAATATAATATATTATATAAGAACTATCTAAAATTATTTATTATATTTTCTTGCATGTACTGGTATATATCAAAATAAATAGGACTATAAAAAATGTTCAAGAAACGAAACAAATTTTCTCAGACCAGATGATCGAGAACAGGTGACTATATTATTGCTTTACTTATTGGCACTGTTATATATTTTATTTTATAGCGAACTGTAACTTTTCCACGAGAATGGAATATCTTTTATGGAGAGGTAAAAACATGATTAAAACATTTTTCACAAAAGTAATAATAAAATTATTTCTAGTATTTCACAAAATGATTTAGAAGCAGCTGGTTGTAGTTTTCTACCCGCAACTAATGCTCCACCATCCGATACAAAGTATGTAAATTAATATATTTTTACATACTTCTTTTCAGAATTGTTACATAATCCTAATAGTATATGTACATTTTACTTTTAGTTACATTGTAACGCACTCAGATACAGACAATTTACCGCTATTTCCATGCGGTAGACGGATAGTGAACATTGGATACTGGTTCAAAACCATTATGAACCATAAACATAATTCTTTATTCAATTGTTCAATAAGTGACATGACAATAATAAAAGAAATTAAAAAAGGATTTTACTCCAAATTTTTGTTGGAGTGTCAAATATGTAAATCTAAACTAGAATTAGGAACTGATGATCCTGAAAGTGGAGACATGGATGTAAATATGTCAGCGGTGTCAGCTATTGTTTCTACTGGCAATGGTCATTCACAATTACAAGAAATAGCAGCAGTGTTAGACATTCCACCAATATCTTCTGATTTATTTCTTAAATGTCAAACAAAATTAAATGACACAATTTGACTGCATGTGGAATTCGATTGAAAATGCGGGAAAAGAGGAAACTAAATTAGCCATAGAAAATGGTGATATCAATGAACGCGGCATTCCGCAAATTACTGTTACTGTAGATGGTGCTTGGTCAAAACGATCATACAGAATTAACTATAATGCACTTTCTGGAGTAGTGAGTTACAAATATACATATCTCGCAAATTCATCTTTATTTATTAATTTGTGTTCTGGCTTTCAGGCATGTATTATCAGCGAAAGAACTGGTAAAATTCTATTTTTGGGAGTACGAAATAAATATTGTTGCATTTGCGAACGAGCTACTCTATTATGTATTACCCCTAAGCAACACAAATGCTTCAAAAATTGGTCCGGTCCATCAACAGGCATGGAAAGTGATGTAATTGTTGAAGGTTTCAATTGTAGCATGGAAATGCATGGTATTCAGTATGCAAGTTTCATTGGTGACGGAGATAGTAACGTTTATCGCAAAATAATAGAATCACGACCTTATGGGCATGATTTACTTGTCGATAAAATTCGAGATAAAATTGAATGCTATAATAATCTTCTTCGCAATTATTCAACTAAATTAAATGAAATGACAAAAAAAAGGTACAGTTCATCAGGAAAGTACATTTCAAAAGAACTAAGAGATTTATTGGGTACCAACATTCAGCGTCTACGTTTGGCAGTAGATTATGCAGCTAAACATAATAATAATTTGGAAACCATTCTTCTTGTGCTTCTTACTTTTGTAAAGGGTCAAAAAAATCGGAACTCGATTATACAAATGAATTGAGAGAATGTGGCTTATTAAGTGATCTGTTTTCAGTAATGAACTATCGCCTGCTTAAAAACACCAAAAGTTTAATTATGAACAAGAACAGCAATGCTGCTGAAAGATATATCTCCATTGTGGCAAAATTCGTTGGAGGCAAAAGAATTAATTTTACAAAAAGAGTTTCATATCAATTACGTTGTAACGTTGCAGCATTGTCGCATAATGTGAAACACAGGTATCATTATATTATACACAAATCATTGAGCAACAATAGTCCAGGAAAATACATGAAAAAATGTATATCTAATAAAGAAAAAATTTACAACAGAAGAAAATTAATCGACCGAAAAATTAGGAGGAAGCTATTGTTGGGGCTGACACAAATTATGGACTAATTGCAGCGAATCCAACAGAGTCAGATATGAAAACCGATATTTTTGAAAGGGAAAAAGAAATATTCCTAAATAAATTAGTAAAAAATAAGGAAGAAATTGCAGAACTACAACAGAAAACCGTGCAACAAAGCGAAAGTATTTTGTGGAAAACAGAACGTTTGAAAAGACTGACGGCTTCCAACTTTGGAAAAATATGCAAATTACGCCAAATTACCAACACAGCATCAACAGTTCATAATATTTTGTATTCAAAATTTATGGGAAATTCAGCTACAAAATATGGAATTGAAAAAGAGCCAATTGCAATAAAAGATTTTGAAGAGAAGTTTAATATGAAATTGGTCAGATGTGGATTATTTGTTGATTCAGAGGAATGCTATTTAGCTGCATCACCCGATGGCTTAATTGGAGAGGACTGCATTATAGAAATTAAATGTCCAGCAACCGCATTTCAGTTAACTACACAGGAAGCGATTGAAAATAAAAAAAATAACTTTTGATACATTTGATGATGGACAGTTCTCTTTAAAACGTAATGTGTACTATTATCAGGTCCAAGGCCAATTATTACACATAACAAAGAGACATTTTTGCTATTTCATATTTTGGACGCCAAAAGGAATGTTGATTGATAAAGAATGTACAACTAGTGTCTATGCAAGAAAAAGTATTAAATAATTTATTTTTCTAGATCTCTTATGAAGACGAATTTTGGAGAAATATCATGTGTCCGAAACTAAATAATTTTTATTTCAAATGCCTTTTGCTAGAATTAATAGACAGCAGACAAAAAAGAAAACTACTAATTAGAGATATTAAATTACAATGAAGTGAATTATTTTATATTTATATTTTGTATAGAAAGAATAATGCACAAACATCACCGTTTTCTGTCATTTTTGATCTGATAATTTTTTTTGTAACAATTAATTTAAATATTAATCAATATTATCTCAACTGTTTTTACAGCTTGCCTGATATCGTGGTTTAGCAGGTTAATTATTCGTAATTTCATCATACGTTTTTGTAATTCATTTCTTCCATAAAAATGCACTCCGAACATATCGTTGAATTCGTAATTTTACGTAGATTTCAAATATATAACAATATATAGGTGTCCAATTTGAAATATGAAAGTTAATGACACTTCCGATTAAGCGGAGGCGCTATCATCATGCCAAATAACATGAGCCTAGTTTACAAATATATTAAGTGAATTAAAAAATATTTATAAATAAAAATTAAGAAAATTACTTCAGTATCATTTAACAATTAATTGTTTTTTGGAAAACTTGCTTTGTGAATTATCCTGTGTACATTGTATTTATTTATTAGGTTGCAAAAGCATGTAGTAATATTTCATATTACAATTTCGCTGTTATTACTTACTCATATCTATTATTATGTATTTTTGAGCAGTATTGCCAAATAAATATGTAAATTATTATTACTCTTTATTAATATATCAACTTCGCCATGGAAGAAAGTCTTTGCATTATTATTATTGTTGAAATTGAAAGTAGGGGTAACCCGAATGAAGGGGATAAAAGTAACCAATCATAAGCAATGAGGCTCCAGATACAAGTCCGCCTCCTTGCTACTCGCCACCGCTCACCTGCCCCCCTCTGTTACTAAAAAAAGAGAAGACGTGTTCCAACTTAATGAATACTAACGTATACTACGTCTTCTATCATTAGTACTGCACAAGGGCGTGCTTGACACTTAGCAAGCGGCGTAATATGTATCAAGTAAGCACGCCTTTTACTGTACGCAATTAGATAGAAGGGATGGGTGGGGTTAAATTTTTAGAATAGTCACAAAACTCTTCTCAATGAATACTTACGTATAGTATATCTTTTATCATTATACTAACTTACAGTACATCTTTTATAATTAGTACTGCACAAGGGCGTGCTAGTTGTGAAGTAAGCACGCCGTTTACCACACGCAAGGAGTAGAACGGTTTCAGGGAAGATAAATTTTTAGAATCGTCACAAAACTCTCCTCAATGAATACTAACTTATAGTACATCTTTTATAATTAGTACTGTACAAAGGCGTGCTATGTGTGAAGATAGCACGCTATTAACCACATGTAATAAAAAAGGTTGAGAGGAGATATCGTTTTGGAGTCGTCACAAAAGTGTACTTAAGGAATACTAACTTATAGTATCTCTCTTATAATTTGTACTACATAAAGGCGTGCTTGGTGTGAAGTTAGCGCGCTATTTACCACACGCAATAACTGAAAAATGATAAGACTTGCTACATTCGTTTTAGTGTTTCACTGGTTCGTGTGTAAATCTTTTTGTTATATGTTGTGTGTTATATATCTGTAAATAATTAGTGTAATATAACTATTTTTTACTAACTTTACACCGCCTAATTATTTACGCATGACGCAAACTGAGAAAACGCCGCGACACAATTTCTCCATGATTAACAAATTATTTATTGCTAATTATTCCTTTATAATAAGTATAAGTAATAATTTAGAAGAAAAATTTATCAGGCATATAATGATATGGATACAGGGCATTATGAAGATATTTATACCGTTCGAGGGCAATAAGTTTACAAGGGCGTAGCCAGAATTTTGATAAGGGAGGGACGTAGCAACTGAGTCAAATAAATAGTGAAACATTTATTTATTAGAAATTACCTTTTATAAATCATACAATAAAAATATTTAAAAATAAGTATGTAATGCAAAAAGTCTGACCAATTATTCCCTGTGGCAGGGGGGGGGGGGGTGGCGCAAGCGTCCTAATCTATCCCACAGTACCTACTCCTATGGCTGTAAACAACAAATCATGCATACAATAAATTTTTTGAATTGCCTCCTAGGGCATTATATTACCAGATAGCTTGTCCCTTATTCATAACAGTAATAAACTATAATGTAGGTACTAGTAAGACATAACAAATTTAATTAATGCTAGAAGTACCCAAAAGAGTATACTTATCAACCCTAAATTTATTGTTTTTTTTTGTAATTTCTTAAATAATTATAGTTGTGAAATCGGTATCTTTAACCAATATTTGTTGTCGTCTGAATATTCTTTTTTATAATTATTGAAAATATAATTTAAATGAAATATTATTTGTACTTTTCATTTATTCATGGTTGTACCTGTCATCTATGCTATGTAAAATAACCAGCGTGAACTTGGAACTACACTAATAAATTAGTTATTGTCTTCATAACACCAATAGCAATAAATTCGTGTTATACGGCAATAATTAGCAATAAATTAGCACTAAATTACTGCGTACTAGTTTTTGTGGTTTATTAATGTGGTACCTCCAGCGTGAACTTGGAGGTACACTTTTAAATTAGTTATTATCTTCATAACAATAATAGCAATAAATTGGTGTTATACGACAATAATTAGCAATAAATTTGCAGTAAATTACTGCGTACTAGTTTTTGTGGTTTATTAATGTGGTGTGTGAACTTGGAGGTACACTTATAAATTAATTATTATCTTTATAACAACAATTGCAATAAATTTGTGTTATAGGGCAATAATTAGCATTCAATTAATATTAAATTATAGCATATAAATCATATCGTTATTTGAAAGTGGTACCTCCAACTTCACGCACCTTATTGCTATCCTTTTTAGTTGAAATTTTGGCAGTTAGGCAATTATTAGTAAAAGTAAAAATGGAATCTGTGACATTTTTTGTCAAAATATGTTGTATTCCATCATTACACTTTAAATTAAATGAACTACACTATCAACAAGACAAACATTTGATAAATGTCAAATAATTAATTTGACAGAAACGTCTGTAGTAACCGGGCATATTTTATTCACACCGGTTACGTGCGGTTAACCATAGTTTCCTGAATAAAAACGCTTTAAAAAAAATTCCAACGTAAAATACAATGGTACTGTGGAAGAGAAAGTGCAACTTATTAAGTGGTACTATACAGATTTTAATTCAAGTGTCAGGCAAGTACGCGCATCATTTCTTGATAGGCCTACACTAAGTGCATCAATTTTTAGAATCGTTAATAACTTTCAAGGAAATGGTTGCGTCCGGCCTGAACATAATAGAAGGAATAGATCCTGTAATGTATTAAATGTACAGATAAAATATGATATTATAACTTTAGTATGTAACTAGCGTAACCTCGGCTTCGCCAAGTTTTCCCTAGGGCTCCGCCGATAGTGGTTTATGATGCCCACGCAACATGCCCACCCAAACTGCCCACGCAACATGCCCACTCAAACTGCCCACGCAACATGCCCACCCAAACTGCCCACGCAACGTGCCCACCCAAACTGCCCACGCAACATACCCATCCAAACTGCCCACGCAACAGGCCCACTAAAACTGCCCACGCAATATGCCCACGCAACATGCCCACCCAAACTGCCCACGCAACTTGCCCACCCTAACTGTCCACGAAATATGCCCACCCAAACTGCCCACGTAACATGCCCACGCAAAATGCCCACTCAAACTGCCCACGCAACATGCCCACGCAACATGCCCACCCAAACTGCCCACGCAACATGCCCACCCTACTGCCCACGCAACATGTCCACCCTACTGCTCACGCAACATGCCCACCCAAACTGCTCACGCAACAAACCTACGCAACATGCCCACTCAGACTGCCCACGCAACATGCCCACCCAAACTGCCCACGTAACATGCCCACGCAACATGCCCACCCAAACTGCCCACGCAACATGCCCACTCAAACTGCCCTCGCAACATGCCCACGCAACATGCTCACGCAAAATGCCCACCCAAACTGCCCACTCACACTCTCCTTGACTTTTCTGGCTCATGCTGTATGATTATGTAATTTAAAAGATTTTTTATTCGTACGATACAATAATTGGCACCCCCCGCAATGGCCTTGAGGATATATTTATTTACAGTGGACCCCCGCTAATCCGGCCCCTGTCTAATCCGGCACCCCCTGTAATCCGACATGACTATTATTATTGAATATTTTTTGACAGTCTTTGCTAATGTAGATAATGCATGCACATTTGTTTGTACACAATTACATATTTCCTAATGTAAAGTTATTATTGTTTGTAAATTCTGTAGCATTAATGACGTTAATTTCATAATAAAACGTAAGCTCTCTATTGTGTTGTTTAATTTACTAAATTTGACATAAAAAATGAAGTATGATTTGTTCTTCAGAGTATAACATATAGAATCTTATCACTGGATCTGTAATTTGTCGGATTACAAGGTACTCGTTCGTAAAAAATTCCGGACTATAAGGGGTCTTAGGCACTACTCTATAATCCGACAAATTCGATAGTCCGACACTGCCCTGCAAAACGTTTGTCGGATTACCGGGGGTCCACTGTATTTATAAATGAATAAATAAATAAATAATTAAATAAATAAATAAAAAAATAAATAAATAAATAAACACATAAATAAATTAATAAATAAATAAATTAATAAATTAATAAATTAATAAATAAATAAATAAATAAATAAATAAATCAATAAATTAATTAATAAATAAACACATAATTCAAGTGTCAGGCAAGTACGCGCATTATTTCTTGATAGGCCTACACTAAGTGCATCAATTTTTAGAATCGTTAATAACTTTCAAGGAAATGGTTGCGTCCGGCCTGAACATAATAGAAGGAATAGATCCTGTAATGTATTAAATGTACAGATAAAATATGATATTATAACTTTAGTATGTAACTAGCGTAACCTCGGCTTCGCCAAGTTTTCCCTAGGGCTCCGCCGATAGTGGTTTATGATGCCTACGCAACATGCCCACCCAAACTGCCCACGCAACATGCCCACTCAAACTGCCCACGCAACATGCCCACCCAAACTGCCCACGCAACGTGCCCACCCAAACTGCCCACGCAACATGCCCATCCAAACTGCCCACGCAACATGCCCACTAAAACTGCCCACGCAATATGCCCACGCAACATGCCCACCCACACTGCCCACGCAACTTGCCCACCCTAACTGTCCACGAAATATGCCCACCCAAACTGCCCATGTAACATGCCCACGCAAAATGCCCACGCAATATGCCCACTCAAACTGCCCACGCAACATGCCCACGCAACATGCCCACCCAAACTGCCCACGCAACATGCCCACCCAAACTGCCCACGCAACATGCCCACTCAAACTGCCCACGCAATATGCCCACCCTACTGCCCACGCAACATGTCCACCCTACTGCTCACGCAACATGCCCACCCAAACTGCTCACGAAACAAACCTACCCAACATGCCCACTCAGACTGCCCACGCAACATGCCCACCCAAACTGTCCACGTAACATGCCCACGCAACATGCCCACCCAAACTGCCCACGCAACATGCCCACTCAAACTGCCCTCGCAACATGCCCACGCAACATGCCCACCCAAACTGCCCACGCAACATGCCCACCCAAACTGCCCACGCAACATGCCCATCCTACTGCCCACGCAACATGCCCACCCTACTGCCCACCCAAACTGCTCACGCAACAAACACACGCAACATGCCCACTCAGACTGCCCACGCAACATGCTCACGCAAAATGCCCACCCAAACTGCCCACGCACACTCTCCTTGACTTTTCTGGCTCATGCTGTATGATTATGTAATTTAAAAGATTTTTTCTTAGTACGATACAATAATTGGCACTCCCCGCAATGGCCTTGAGGATATATTTATTTATTTATAAATGAATAAATAAATAAATAATTAAATAAATAAATAAAAAAATAAATAAATAAACACATAAATAAATTAATTAATTAATTATTTAATAAATAAATAAATAAATCAATAAATTAATAAATAAATAAACACATAAATAAATTATTTAATAAATAAATAAATAAATCAATAAATTAATAAACACATAAATAAATTAATTAATTAATAAATAAATAAATAGATAGTGAATCTAACCTTAGTATTAGGATAACATTAAATTACCATTAAGAGAGATTGGCCAAGTAACTGATGCAAGTAAAGCTACTGTACATACATTATTTAAAAAGGAGCATTAAAGATCTAATCATTTTCAAAATCACCAGGAGTTTGTTGTGGATGACACGAAGTTTTGTAAAGAATTTCTGAAAATCTTAATAATAATAATCCAGATTTTCTGCAAAATATACTTTTTATGTTATTATGTTTATGTTTACTTGTTGGTTTATTTGTTCATTATCCTGTAATTTCAATATAACACATCTGTCAAATTCGTTCCCTATATTTCACTTTGTGACTTTAAGCGCCGCTTTTACGACCTCCGGTTAAAGTTCCGGTTTTGAAACCGTAGAATTACTCCTAAACCGCCAATAAAAAAACCCCCATTGTTATGGAAACCGACGGTGACTTTTGGTTTCCATAACAAAAGATTCTTTTTGATTGGCGGATTGGGAGTTATCCTACGGTTTCAAAACCGGAACTTTGGCCGGAAGTCGTGAAAGCGACCTTAAATGAGACAGGCAAATACAAATCCCATGTTTTACGTTAAAAAATACTCACGGTATTGTGCATACGTTAGTGTATACGGATGATGTATTTTTTTTTTTTAGGTGAAAATGAAGGGTAGCGCAGAAGAATGATAGAGAGAATATATGTAGTTGGAAGAAGTATGAATCTGGTATTGAATGTAGATTAATCTAAGGAATTAGTTTTTGAAAGGAGTAAGTTGGTGACAGTGCAATGTGTTAGTGGATGGTGTGTAATTGGAACAGGTAAATGAGTTTGTAGAATTGGGTACCATGATGTCAAGGGATGGTCGATTTGATCGAGAAATTGAAAGGAGAGTGAGAGCGGGATGTAAGGTAATGGGGGCTTTGGGTACGTTTGCTCAAAACGTAAACGTATCTAGAGATGCTCGGTTAAGTGTTTAAAATGGAGTACTAGTGCTTGCTTTGATGTATGAAAGCAAATGTTGAGCATGTACGGGATAGCATAAAAGAAGAGTGATTGCTGTGGAAAGGAGGAATTTACGTGTTGTACGTAGGTATGTAAGGCGGGATCGCGTGAGGAATAATTTGGTGTATAAAGAATGTATGGTTAGGAAGTATATTGTTAAGAGAGTAAAAATGAGTTAGTTGAGATGCTTTGGTCATGTAGAAAGAATGACCAGTGAACAGCTTGTAAAGTGTATACCGAATGTCTACTTCTTTTTTGATCTATATAGGAAGAACAATGTTAATTTTTTTATTTCGCTGTTTTGACCTATTGATTTTACAGTGAAAGTATAAATACAAAAAAAAGTTCAGAATTAAAAACTGCATCCAACGGGATTTATTAATATTAAACGTTCTGTTCACATAATAAACGTAAGTTATAATTAACAATTCTAACCTGTTTACAGAGCTTGCGCTATCGAATTTCCAGCAAAGTACCATTGTACACACTGAACATTTTCACTTGTTAGTCTATCTATTTTAATAATAAAATTTATAGATTCAGCTAGCTGTAGGCACTTGGTGAAACATTTTAACAAAAATAATTAAAAACACACTTGACGGTAGATTTACAAATAAGTTTTATTAAAATACTTAATCGATTTCGGCTTCTTCAGAACATATACAGGATTACACTCAATACAAGAATTGTTACATGTTCTTAAATACTATATTAATATCTGTTGACAATATCAAGATTAGTTGGAAAATTCTTCAATTAGGATTTGCCAGACATTGGAATGATGTAAATTCACCTTGTCATTTAGGATGTTTGAACCATTTTTAATGGCCTTTCGTATTTCATATGCTTGTAGATAATCCATCTTCAGGCCTTTGTCTGCTACATGTAAAAATTTTAGATTCTCCTTTTCACAGATGTGAGTCATCTCATTCAATGTTTGGCTAAGTTAGGGTCTGATTTCTTATTTTTGTAAGAACTCATATGGTCATTAAACCTGATATTAAATGTCCTGCCTGTTTGACGTATATAAGAGGCTTTACAATCTTTACATTTTATTTGATATATTCCACTACGTTCATTTTGATCTGTAATATTTATTTTGTTGTTTACTAACGGCCCAATTCACCACGAATATGTTGATCTGTAGATCAACGTATGTTCTAATTCACCAACGTGATTTCTAAATCAAGGAATCATGATCAACAGATTCACAATTTTGTTGTGGTTTTTGACAGTTAATGTCACTGTAAAAAAAATAAATATATCATCACGGCTTATTACCCATTGCTGGGTGTGCCAATCTGCTTGTACACAGATTCGGTAATGATGAAATATTTGCACCGTGAGGGCGCTTACCAGGCGTCACCTCACGGACACTCATTGCTGGCGTGGAGAGTGCACCACAGGGGTCAATTTTGTGCCATTTAAAATTGGAAATATTTGGCGTCGATCGGGATCGTACCCGGTTTCCCAGATTCGCGACCAGACACTCAGGCACGCGGCCACGAGACCCCATTAATGTCACTGTCATGTAATTTTATTCGTGGTAATTGTACTTTTTGTTAAAAAAGTATTAATATGTAAGTTTTTAATGTATTTATAAAATATATTTTATAATTTTCCTCTAATTATATATATTATATTATATATATATATATATATATATATATATATATATATATATATATATATATATATATATATATATATATATATACTGATTCTAATAAAGGAGTTTTGTTAAATATAGTGAAAATGAAAGATATAAAAGTATATTTGAAAATAATAAAACCAATGCGGTTTTAGATAACGATAAAGAAGAAGCATGAGGCAAAGTTACAAATGAGTACAACAGCCAGAATCCTGACATTGCTATAGATGTCAAAATTTGGATTCAAAGATTTGATCAGTCCTTGATTCATGGAATACGACGAATCAGTTGACCATTGATTTTGATTACTAGATTAACTTGATTTTTAATGGTGAATTGAATTGATCATGCATCAGCATTGATCTGTGAATCAACTCTGGATCAAGGAATGGTGAATTCGGCCGTAAGAGGTTTTTAATTGTATATTTATTATAATAAACTGCGGTTATATTGCACTGTTTTAATTCATGACCTATTTTTAAACTGCTATTTCCAATATAGCTTCATCTACGATATTGTTTGCTATCTTCGATTTTTAATTTTCCATTGTAAGTTTTGTTTAAGATCAGTTTCTTATTTTTCCTAAATAAAAGTTTATCTATGATACCCGGGTTGTAATCATTATTCTTGGAAATTTGTATAATGGTTTTTAAGTCTAAGTTATAATTTTCTATTTTTAAGGGTATATTTAACAATCTATAAACAGACCATATGAGATCTTACAAAAATAATAACTTAGACTAACATTGAATGAAATTAATCACATCTGTGAAAAGGAGAATCTAAAAATTGTACAAGTAGCAGACAAAGGCCCGAAGATGGATTTTCTACAAGCATATGAAATACAAAGGCCATTAAAAATGGTTCAAACATTCTAAATGACCAGGTAGATTTACATCATTCCGATGTCTGGCACATCCTAAATGAAGAATTTTCCAACTAATCCTGTTATTGTCAACAGATGTTATAGTATTTAAGAACATGTAACAATTCTTGTATTGAGTATAATCCTGTATATCTTCTGAAAAAGGTTTAAGAATCCGAAATCGATTATGTATTTAATAAAACTTACTTATGAAAGTACCATCAAGTGTGTTTTTAATTACTTTCATTCGATAATTAAATAACAAACTTGACAGTTTGAAGTATAACAACATGGACAAAACAATAAACATTGTGCTCATGGCACTCTGTAAACAGGTTAGAAATGTTAATTTTAATTTACTTTTATTTCCTGAAAAGACAGTTTAATATCAATCAATAATCTCGTTGGATGCAGTTTTAAATTCTAAACATCTTTTGTATTTACACATTCACTGTAAAATCATTAGGTCAAAACTTAGAGCGAAATCAAAAAATTAACATTGTATTTCCTATAGGTCAAAAAAAAAGTAGACACCCGTTATATGTTGGTGAAGTATATATGGTGATCGATTGCGTGACGATCCAGTGTGTAAGTGGATTGATGTGGTTGATTGTGAGCTAGAGGATAGAAAGTTTACCAGTGGGAAGAGACGATGAGTATGTATGAATGCGATTATGAATGTGGCCGACCCGAAAGATGTGAGTTTGGACAAAAATGCTTGGCGAAATATGATTATTGCGTAACTATTATTATGGCCCGGATGCAGTATTTTGCTACCGAAAATCGGTCACTTTAATATGTAAAGAGTGAGGAATATTTGCTGTATGAAGATGTAAGTTAAGTAACAAAATTTGAATGAGAGTGGAGTGAATCAGTTGAGCTATTATGTATGAATGTGATGACGAACGTGGACGAGACGAAACAAGTATGTTTGCACAGGAATCAGGAATGTGTGGTCAAAGATGTGAAAGATGATAGGGTTCCTCGACTCTATTTTTTTTTTTTATTTTAAATGAAAGTTCGTTTATTTTTGAAACAATACGTAGTATTAAAACGTCATCATTGTTTTTAGTTTAACTGCAATTGATTTTTAACGAAACCTACAGCTATATTTCTCGCCCCAGTATCTAAAGTAGGCTGCGCGAGAAATATAGCAATAGTTGTGACGCAGAAGTAAAGATGCTTAAAATCTCAAATATTTCAAAAAGTAACAATTTTTAATAACTTTTATCGTCTCAATCATAATCTTTTCTTATCTACTTTTAGTCCAGTCATTAGGCAGATTTTCCCTGCAAAAGGTCGGGTATTTCTGATTTTTGGATGTTATATATTTTGGGATCCTAATAAAAAATACACCTTTTACATTTTGTTGTAGTGATAAGTCATATGTTCTTTCGGGGAATATTTTTACAATTCTTACTTATGCAAATTTATACATATATTAACTACGTATACCTCTTCGTATCACAGCAAAGTTGTGTATATATAATATAATTATGATGTCATTATATTTTGGTAATGGAAACGTCATATGAAATGGAACTGAAATTTTAAAATTGTGTCATTGACAGTTAAGTTGAAATCGCTGCGATTGGCACAAGGAAAGAGCCTCCACGGAGAGTGCGTGTTGCATTTGGGTGTCCCCTGGGCAACGGTTCTTAAACTGAGACTGGATAATCTTTCCACTACAGTAGCATGCGAGATATGGTTCAAGTTCGCCTGCTCGAAGTGTGGTGCGAAGCATGCTACATTCTTCCAAATTATATATATATATATATATATATATATATATATATATATATATATATATATATCATTTTTGTAAATGTATTTTTAAATTTGTATACAATATTTTTATATGCGAATGCTCTTGAAACGAAATATATATATATATATATATATATATATATATATATATATATATATATAAAAGTTTTCGACCTTGGGGCCCCTTGAGAACCACCGCCAACTTTCTCTACAACTTTTATCTAAAACATTTTTGTTTCTACAACCGATAGCGGGCTACTGTGCTTCAAACAGAACAAATTTTTGAAAATTTGTTTAATGCTTCATTTGAATCATATTTTATTATATATATATATATATATATATATATATATATATATATATATATATATATATATATATATATATATATAAATTAATTAGTGTTTTTTTTTTCATTCTAAAGAGGTTTTATAATCCATGAAATTTTCAATTTTACCTCAAAGTAAATGCAACAAAAGCTTTTTTACGGAATCCTACCCAGAAAAATGAAAAGAAGAGACATTGGAACGACTGGAAGAACAAATAACTACACAAGAAATTTCTATCAAGATGCGAAGAAAGAGAAGCAAGAGTTTCGACAAAAAACACGTTACTGTAAAGATCAGAAGAAGAAATTAGTAACGGGGGAAGATAAGTTAGTCAGATGGAAGACGTATATCTGTGAGCTGCTAATTAAATAGGTTGAGGACGAAGTAACAGTGGCTCCAGTCGGCAGAATTGGTCTGAATGACGATTATGATGCTCCGCCATCATATGAAGAGATTTTGAAAATCCTAATGGGGATGAAAAATCATAAAAGTTCAGGTGGTAACAAAATTTCCACAGAAATGTATAAATACGGAGTAGAAGAAATACAAAGAAAGTTGTGGGAAATAAAGGAGGCATGGGAGGAAGAGAAAATGCCCGAAAGATGGAGCGAGGCTATAATATATCCGATATTCAAGAAAGGAGAACGCTACAAGTGCGAGAACTACAGAGGCATTGTTCTTTTAGACACGGCATATAAGATTATGGCAACCTGCATCAGAAATAGACTAACAGAAGCGTCCGACAGAATTTTAGGGGAATATCGGGCTGGCTTCTGTACTAACATATCCACTATCGATCAAGTCTTCTCTCTGAAGCAAATTATTGCGAAAAGTTACGAACATGGTCTGCAGCTTAAAATACTATTTGCTTATGAAATCTTAGATGAATTGCAAATTCCGGGAAAGCTAGTCAGGCTAGTCGAAATGACGAATTGTACAGTTTTAGTAGACGGAAACTTATCGGATAGTTTTGAAGTCAAACGAGGTCTAAGACAAGAAGACCCAATATCGACGCACATTTTCAATTTGGCCTTAGAGTGGGTTATGAAGAGAGGGTTGTATACTAGAGGTGTTACATACAGACAAAGAAACCAAAATTTGGCATATGCAGATGATATCGCCATAGTAACAAGAACAGCAAAGGCGCTGAAAAATGTCTTGAAGATCCTGGTAAATGCGGCGACGGAAGTGGGACTATAAATAAATGAAGAAAAGACCAAATTAATGACAGTTGCAGAGACCCATGGGAAAGAAAGAGATACCTTAGTATTTTATGCAAATTCAGGCAAGGTCTACAAATTCGAAGAAGTCTCTTCATTTAGTTACATAGGGGTACTACTAACAAATAATAACGATGAAGGACCTGAAATTCAAACCAGGCTAGCAAAGGGTAGTCGGTGTGCAGCTGCCTATTATAACTTTCTGAAATCAATATCGGTGTCAGGTCAGAGTATATAAATCGGTTATCAGACCGAGGATGCTTTATGGGAGTGAATTGTGGACAATGAAAAAGACTGATCGGATCAGATTTAATATTTAGTCTAATAGATTTTACTATTTATAACAGCTTTACATTCTTCGTGGAATTGAAAGAAGTAAATTATCGATAATTTAAAAATTAAATGGTCAACATTTTCCTGCATTTTTTTAATTTTTCAGCCAGTACTCTGATCCTGTTAAAGATACGATAACACAGTTTGATAATTTGAATTCAGAATGAAATTCTATTTCATATCATATACGAGTATAACACGATTTTTATCGATGGACAATTTGTGAGTTACTAAACCTTAAACATACATAAAATTCCTCAAAAATTTTAAACATTTGAAAATCGGCTCATTTTCAATTTTTCATCAAACACTGCGACACGTGTTAAATACTTAATATTGTTTATCTTTAATCGTGTCGAAATTTTGAATAAGATAATGAAAAATGAGCCGATTTGCAGATGTTTACAATTTTAGAGGGATTTCATGTGTTTAAGTTGTTCGTAACATGATCATGCTGAATTCAAATTTTCAAACCGTGTTATCTTATCTTTAACAGGATCAGAGTCGTGGATAAAAAATTGAAAAATTGCAGAGAAAACGTTAACAATTTTATTTTTAAATAATCGATAATTTACTTCTTTCGATGCCAAGACGAATTTAAACTATTACAAATAATAGTAGAACCCATTAGACTAATGCCCGGTTGCAGAAACGTTAATCAACGCATTGTTCGATTAGCGGTTCATTATGACATTTAGATCATTGGAGTCTCAAAATCGAGTTGCATTTGTTCGTTTGGATGAACCGCTAACCGAACAATGCGTTGATTAACGTTTCTGTAACCTGGAATTAGTATTAAATAAGTAATATTATGAATTTTAAAATAATTTAAATATATTTCATAATTGTTATGAGCAAATGGCCAAAAACCTAAATATGTCGCCATTGTTCCCAATTGGCGGGAGGTTCCCATGCTCCGATTTCCGGAAAATTTTTATATGTTATGCAACGTAATTTTATGGACAGGATTCCGTAAAAAAACTTTTGTTGCAACTACTTTGAAATAAAATCGAAAAATTATTGGACCTTTTTAGAATGAAAAGAATCTGATGTGACCAGTAAATGACCTCTCGCCAATTCCATGTTTGAAATAGCAATGAGTTTTTAATAAAGAATCACTTTGGGTTGATGTTTCAAATTATATACGAGTTTTAAATACCAAATTTGAGAAGAAAATCTGTTTATGGCTTTAAATAAAGCACTATTTCTGGTTTATTAATTTCGGAAAAATCGAATATGTCGGTCTCATTTATATAATGTCTTAAATACCAAATTTTAAAAGTTTTGGATTATATCATAATATAATATATTTCACGAAAATCTGTTCAGAGCTTCAAATAAAGTTCACTTGCGGTTATCAATTTTAGCCAAAATCTAATATGTTTTTCCCATTCATATAAAAGTCGTAAATACAAAATTTAAAAAGTTTTGGAATATATCACAGGTAATATATTTTTCACGAAAATCTGTTCATAACTTTAAGTAAAGTATCACTTCCGGTTTATTAAATTTAGCCAAAATCTAATATGTTATTCCCCTTGATATAGAAGTCAAATCCTAAAATTAATTTTTTTTTATTTTTCAAGAAAATGTGTTCAGAGCTTCAAATAATGTATCACTTCTGGTTTATCAATTTTAGCCAAAATCTAATATGGTGTTCTCCTTTATATCAGAATATTAAATTTGAAAAGTTTTGGAATATATCATAATATATTTTTCAGGAAAATCTGTTCAGAGCTTCAAGTAAAGTACCACTTCTGGTTTATGAATTTTAACCAAAATCTAATATGTTGTTCTCCTTTATATCAGAGTCTTTAATACCGAATTTGAAAAGTTTTAGAATATATCATAATACGTTTTTCACGAAAATCTGTTCAGAGCTTCTAATAAAGGATCACTTCTGGTTTATCAATTTTAGCTAAAATCTAATATGTTATTCCCTTTGATATAAAGGTCTTAAATACTAAAATTTAATAATTTTGGATTATATTTCAATATATGTAGTTTTTCATTAAATTATGGGCTTCAAGGAAAGTACTACTTCCGGTAGTCTAATTTTATCCAAAATCTAAACAACTTTACGTGAATGCAGAAAGCTTAAATACGGGTTTTTTTTGGAAGCTTGGTTTAAGAGTTACCGCACGTACGCATATACACACACACAGACACACCATCGTAAAAATTGTTGTGGGGACCCTAATTCGTGCTTATTTACTGAAAACTCACAATCGAATTTTTGGACCGAAAACATTACCTCTCTTACCATCGGTATGGCGAGAGGTAAAAGGTAAAAAAGTAAATCATAATTTATATATATATATATATATATATATATATATATATATATATATATATATATATATATATATATATGTTGGATTTAATTAACTCCTAACTCTTTTACCTTCGAGAAAAACCAGCGAATCCGTTTGCTGCTGCGACAAAAGAAAGCAGATCCGAAATGGCGATGTGGCACGACAGACTTGGACATCTTAATACCAAGGACTTAATATTAATGGTCAAAAATGAATCAGCCATCGGATTAAAATTTAATCCCAAAACTACTGATTTATCGTGCGAAATATGTATATTAGGTAAACTTACACGTCTCCCTTTTCAGTTACGCGAAAAAGGTCAGCTGAAGTCCTGGAGGTGATCCACAGCGATGTCTGCGGGCCCATGCGGGTTGAATCTCTAGGAGGCGCACGCTACTTCGTAACTATGATCGATGATTATAGTGGCTGGTGTGAAGTGTATTTCATACATTACAATGGTGGAAACGCAGACAGGCCGTAGAATAAAATACTTGCCGACAGACAACGGCAAGGAGTATTGCAACGCCCAGATGGACAAGATCCTCGAAAAAAATGGAATACGTCGTCGACCAACTACCGCTTACACTCCCGAGCAAAACAGCCGAGCGAAGAAATCGCACACTCATTGAAACTGCGAGATGCTTGATGATTCAGTCAGGCTTATCTCCATCCTTTTGGACAGAAGCAGTCGCCACAGCAAACTATTTGCGAAACCGGTGCATTTCGAGAAGCCTCGGAAATAAGTCACCCTATGAAATATGGTTCGGCGAACGACCCAAAATAAGTCATCTTCGAACTTTTGGATGCAAGGCTTTCGTTCTGGATAAAACACCTGGTAAAGGAAAGTTTGAACCAAAAGCAATGGAAGGTACCTTTGTTGGGTATTCCAGCGTCTCGAAAGGTTACCGGGTTTGGATAAACAATCAAAGTAAAATACACATAAGCAGAGATGTCAGATTTGTCGATCAGTTTGCAATCAAGAAAAATTTTGAAGACTTCGTATGCAATAAAACAAGAAGTAGTCCTTCTACCATCTCGGGCATCACATGGGATTTTCCGATCAACCAAGCATAGGTCCGTCCAAGTGCCTCCATTCAAGAGGATTCGTTGTCACATCCAGAGAATCCATACATTGATGGAAGTACAGAGAAGAAAAATATTCTCGAACAGGGGACCCAAGATACACTCGTGAAAACCTCGCAAAGGATTGGACCTGTTCGTCCTCGAAAGATATTAACCGGGAAGAGAGGTCGTTCCGCAAAGAGATGCCAAATTAAACCTAATATCAACGCAGCTGAAATCGAAACGGACGTATTTGTGCTCATTTACGTCGATGATATTCTCATCGCGTACCATGACATCGAAAAGGCAAAATCAATCATCCATACACTAGGCCAGGAATTCTCCATAAAAGACTTGGGAGGGGCAAAATATTGTTTAGGATTTGAAATCTCTCAAACTAAAGAAACGATTCACGTTTCACAAAAGGGTTACATTCATGACATACTTAATCGATTTGGCATGCAAGACAGTAAGCCGGTAAGTACCCCATTAACTGCTGGAGCTGATTTAACATCAGTTAGCGACCACGATAATAAAGAAGCACATCATCCATATCGCGAGCTCGTGGGAGCCCTAATGTACCTAGCCTTGGGAACACGCCCCGACATTGCTCACGCAGTTAGCGTATTGAGCCAATTCAACACTTGCTACACCCAAATTCATTGGACTGCTGCCAAAAGGATCTTGAGATACCTCAAGGGGACCATAAATTATGGTTTTACTTACAAGAAGACAGGCAAATCGCTGTTAGGCTTCGTAGATGCAGATTGGGGAGGATGCACCATGGATAGAAAATCATACTCCGGATTTGTATTCATTTTGGCTGGCAGTGCAATATCCTGGGAAAGTCGCAAGCAGAATACTGTCGCACTCTCCTCGACAGAGGCTGAATATATGAGCCTCTCAGACGCCGTAAAAGAATCCATCTACCTAATAAGATTTTTGTCAGGATTAGGATTCAAAAACATGGCACGAGTGAAGCTACATAATGACAACCAGGGTGCCGCAAAACTTGCAAGAAATCCTATATTTCACAGTCGATCAAAACATCGACATTCGGTACCATTTCGTACGTCAAGCGTTGATAGATCACCCGATCAATTTAGAGTACCTATGCACCGAAGAGATGTTGGCGGATATCTTTACAAAGGCACTACATGCTCCAAAACACAAGTTTTGTTCCACGGAAATGGGACTGAAGAATCAACAAGAGTGAAGAAATTTTCAATTGAGGGAGAGTGTTGGATTTAATTTCAATTTCCTAACTCTTCACCTTCGCCTACTTGACTAAATAAAATATATTGTATAAACAAATATGCATGTGACATTTTAGATAAGCAGATTAGTTGATGTATTTTTGACGTTTCTCATTATTCTCAATATAGTTTGTTCTACAAATTGCGCTTTATCATTTATTTATCCCATCTGCTTTAACAATATATATATATGGGGTCTCGTGACCGCGTGCCTGAGTGTCTGGTCGCGAATCTGGGGAACCGGGTTCGATCCCGATCGACGCAAAATATTTTCAATTTTAAATGACACAAAATTGACCCCTATGGTGCACTCTCCGCGCCAGCAATAAGTGCCCGCGAGGTGACGCCTGATAAACGTCCGCAGGGTACAAATATGTCATCATCATTACCGATATCTGCTGATTTTGGCACACCCAGCAATGGGTGATATATATATATATATATATATATATATATATATATATATATATATATATATATATATATATACGGGTGTCCAATTTAAGTGTTTCACTATTGCTATCTCATGAACAGTAAGAGATACGAAGTTGGTTATATTAGGAAACAATTTCTTTATTATAAGACTATTAAAATAAGCAATACAAATTTTTTTTTAACCAGTGGTTCTCAAAATACAGAATTCAACTTTTTAATTTTAAATGAGAACCTACTTTTTTATTTGCCTATTCGATTCAGCATTTTTTTCTGAATACAACGATATAAAATGTTTATACCCTTACATAACGAAAAAAACGAGAAAAATGCAAAAGAAAAATTATTATTTTCATATTTATTTCTACATGTAATCAGAGTGCCATGACAAAAACAATTGAATATTTTGTTTTTATCACTGTTTGGGCGATTTAGATGCTTAAAAAAATATTATAAAAATTGTTCAAAATTATTGCCATACTGATTTATAGATAATTTCAGCCTTCTGAACATCTTACTTTTCCTAAATTTCGGCCGTCTATGTGGAAAATAATATTTTCGATTGCATTTTTTAAATGCTGAATATCTGGATAGATAGTTTTGTAGACTTCATCTTCAACATAACACCATAAAAAAGTCCAGCGGATTAAGGTCTGGTGATCTGGCGGGCCACGGAATAGGACCATAAGTACCAATCCACCGATTTGGAAACCGTTCGTTTAGGTAATCCGTAACTTGACGCGAATTGTGAGCTGCTGCACCATCTTGCTGGAAATAAATTTTCCCCACTCAGCTACTGGTATGTCTTCCAAAATAATAACCAGCATATTTTGAATTAAATTCAGGTATCTGTTACCACTCAATGTACCTTCGTACATATGTACGTAAATATTATCACTGAAAATGGCACACCAAACATTTATAATAAATTTTCGCTGGAAACTTCTCTCTCGGACAGCAACAGGATTTTCTCGGCTCCAGTAGTGTGTTTTTTCTATTTGACATACCATTATTAGAAAAATTGGCTTCGTCAGTCCAAATAATTGATTTTAAGATATCTGGATCCTCATTTATCAATAAATTACAAAATTCTAATCTTCGCTCACGAACACCAGGATGAAAATGATGAATTTTAATAATTTTGAATGGCCTGTATTTATGTTTCTTTAAAATCCTATGGATCATGCCCACACTTAAATTACACTCAGCGGCAGCCATTCTAACTGAAGCTGTTGGATTAGCTTCAAAATATGCTAATATATTTATCTCAGTTTCTTGATCTTGTACGCTAATTCACTTCGATACGAATCTATCCGTATTAGCGCGCAGTGTTAATTCTAATTTTCTAAAATACGGACAAGGAACTCGCCGGTCAGGATAACGTTCCCTATACATATTCTTTGCAGCAACAGTATTTTTCAGAGATAATATGAAAACTTCGTACATGTCAATATTTTTTTCGTGCGTAAAATTCATTTTAACACAAAAGAAAACAAGAAAATACATAAACGAACTACTTTGACATGTAAACAAAACAAAATATTTAATTGTTTTTTGTCATGGCACTCTGATTACATGTAGAAATAAATATGAAAATAATAATTTTCCTTTGCATTTTTCTCTTTTTTTTTCGTTATATAAGGGTATAAACATTTTACATCGTTGAATTCAGAAAAAAATGCTGAATCGAATAAGTGAATAAAAAAAGTAGGTTCTCATTTAAAATTAAAAAGTTGAATTTTGTATTTTGAGAACCACTGGTTGAAATTTTTTTTGTAATGCTCATTTTAATAGTCTTATAATATAGAAATTGTCTGCTAATTTAACCGACTTCGTATCTCTTACGGTTCTCGAGATAGCAATAGTGAAACACTTAAATTGAACAGTCATATATATATATATATATATATATATATATATATATATATATATATATATATATATATATATATATATATATATATACAGGGTGTAACAGCTAAACGAGCTACCTCAAATAATTTCTATATTATTAAAGATACAATAAAATACTATAAGACAATATTATAGAAGACCAAGGGGGACATCCGAATACGGAATAAAATATATTATTAAGCCAGTGATTCTCAAGTTACAACACAAGGTTATATTTTTTAAATGGAATGGTATATATTTTTTACAACCATTTGATAGAGTATTTTTTCTAAATTCAACCATGTATTCATTTTATATCCTAACATAACAAAAATATTGAGAAAAATTTAATTGCAATTTAAATAAATAAAAATTTTATAATTTCTTTAATTGTGTCTGCTCTTACTTGGTGAAACTTATTATTCATTTTAATTTTTAATAATACTTGGTTTTATGTTTCACAATTATTTTATTAGATTACTAGTTTCGCTATAACATTAGCATCATCAGATCTTCTTTATCGTTTAATTATAAATAAATATATATATATATATATATATATATATATATATATATATATATATATATATATATATATAAGTTACCGCTGTCCAAATCGCTGAATTGCAGTTCCCAGGCGTCGAACCCGACACCTGAGTTTCCCGTTTACAGCTTATAGACTTTAGTGCAGTTACAAGACAGTCAGAGTTTAGAATTCATACAATCAACATTAGAATAGAATAAATGTAATAATTAATTAAATAAATATTAACAATTTTATGTGTAACAATTGATAGTTTTGGCATTATAGTAAACTCACAATAAAAAACCCTTTTTAATAACAATATTTCGGATCCTCGAAATATAACTGGCGCAGTCTAAAAGGATTTTTCGGGCGAATTTTCACATCGCGTGAAACTCGTGTTCGTATCAACGATCCACCAAAAAGAACCACAACCCCAGGGAGAAGAAGCGACTACGTTCAAGTGCAAGACCATCCAGTTCCTTCATCTGCGAGCGAATATCGACGACGAAAGAACAAGGCGCTGCTGAACACAGACCTGACCGGGAATCAACGCATTCAATGGACAAATTGCTTCTGTTATTGTGAGTACACACATGTCACACAATTATCAGTACCATTCTGACTCAGATACAGGATCGGATACACATTCAAACCCAGAAACTTCCTCTGACTCCGAGTCCACACTCGTAACTTCTAAACCTTATAAAAGTAAACGTAGAATAACAAAAAACAAAGCAAAAATGCCACAAGAAGTAGCAGCAGGCTTAGTATTACAACCTGCACGTCTTGAAAAACATTATCTTGACATGATTCCAGATTTCTATAGTGATAGTAAATTATTATCCCGCTTTCTTGAAATTTGCGAAAAATTAGTTAACAAATTTTATAATTTGGTTGACGAAGCAGATTTTCAAAATGAGTACCTTATGTCGAGCATTTTAGCTAAAATAAAAGGTGATGCCGCAATAAACATCGCCAGTAGCACAATAAGTAAATGGGCAGACGTTAAACAAGCATTGTTAAACGCCTACTCAGACAAACGAGATTTATACACGCTTAGTATTGAATTAACCGAATTGCGACAAGGCAATGAAACGGCATTCGAATTTTACAATAAAATTCAGGACATATTAAACCTCCAAATTTCTTACATCAGTAATCACAGTTTAGCACTTGCTAAACCTTATCTAACAGAATATTGCCAAAATTAGGCTTTAAGAATTCCCCTCCGAGGACTAAAAGATCCTCTAGGAACTCTTATGAGAACAAAGAATCCCAAAGATATGAACACCGCGTTAAACATGCTGACAAACGATTTTCAGTTAGAAACGCACAGTCGTCAACAATATCATAAAAATATCACCCATACTCAACACAAACAGAAACAAATAATTCACAATCCACAAAATAGACAACCACAATATCCACAACTGATGTACAGACCAAATCCACCTACCAACCCAATTTTTAAACCTACCACCGATCAATATCCTAATCAATTTCCGAATCATCAAATAAGGAAACCTTACACACCAAATCAATTTCCTTCACATCGAGGAAATAAAACATTTAATAACCAATCCCAAAATGTTTTCAAACCAAACCCCAATTATAAAGCCCCCAAGCCTACGCCTATGAGTGTCAGTACTAGACAGTCAACGACACCCAGGCCAGGAACGAGCCAGTACCGTCCGCAACAATTTTATAACACGCAAAACAGACCGAATTTTATAGCGGAAGAATTATTTAATACTGAAATTGACGAATACACTGAAATTGACAATAGTGGAGAACAAAATCCCGATTATTATGTAACTGACTCTAACCCTGAATATTACGTTACTGAACCAAATTCTGACGATACGAACGAGTTTTTTCCGATAATAGCCTCGGAACAAACGTCGAATTAATGAACGTAATACACAACCATAGTGAATTACCATTTGTCATCTTCCCAGAATTAAATTTGAAAGCTTTAATAGACACAGGAAGCACACGTTCCTTTATAAACCCACATATTGCACAAAAATATTTCAAAGAAAAAATTAAAAATGATCCTTTCAAAATTACAACCGCGCACGGAACATCATTAGAGAATTTTAGCATCATAATACCTGCCTCCAAATTATTTAATTACCCTAACACTTTATTAAAATACCATCTATTTAATTTACATAAAAATTTCGACATCTTATTAGGACTAGACGACTTGAAAATTTTAAATGCAACCATTGACCTAACTCACGACAAAACAATCACCCCTACTCAAGAAATAAAGATCCACTACCACAGAATACTTCCAAAATTCAATCATGTTAAAATACCTCCAAAATCTGAAAAATTTACCAAAATAATTGTAAATAATATAGAAAACGGCGAAGCATTTATACCGGAAACCAAAATAAATAATTTAATCATTCCAGAAGGTCTAGCAAAAATCGAAAATAATGAAATTATATACCCGATTATAAACCTAGGCGAAAACGACGAAATTATAAATTGTGTAGATTGCGTACAAGTCCAGGAAATAAATAACTTTGAAATTAATAATATAAGTTTTATTCAAAATGAAACAAAATTTAAATTAGACATGAATAACATTAGAACAGACCACATGAATAGCGATGAGAAACGCGAGATAAGAAAATTGCTGAGCGAGTACTCAGATATCTTTCATACGGACGATAAGCCACTAACCTTTACGAACGAAATAAAACATTCCATTCGTACAAAAGATGAAATTCCCGTATATGCGAAAACATATAGATACCCCGAGGTACACAGGAAAGAAGTAGAATCCCAAATTCAGAAAATGTTAAATCAGAACATTATCCGTCCCTCTCATTCTCCTTGGTCATCCCCCGTCTGGATTGTACCTAAAAAATTAGATGCATCCGGAAAAAGGAAATGGAGACTCGTAATTGTCTATCGGAAATTAAACGAGAAGACAATCGATGATAAATATCCAATACCTAACATCAATACACTTTTAGATAAACTTGGTAGATGCCAATATTTTTCAACTTTGGATTTAGCGTCAGGATTTCACCAGATTGAAATGAGTGAATCCGACATACAAAAAACTGCCTTCAGCACAGAAAATGGTCATTTCGAATATTTAAGAATGCCCTTTGGATTAAAGAACGCACCAGCCACTTTTCAAAGAGTGATGGACAACGTTCTTCGAAATTTAACCAACGAAATTTGTCTCGTATATCTTGACGATGTAATAATTTTTAGTACATCTCTCCAAGAGCACATTCAAAATTTAAAATCTGTTTTTAATCGTTTACGAAAAGCTAATCTCAAAATTCGACCGGACAAGTGCGAATTTTTACGCACAGAAGTCTCATATTTAGGCCATGTAGTAACTCCAGATGGTGTCATACCCAATCCGGACAAGATCCATGCTATCAAAAATTACTCCATCCCAAAAACAGCCACAGAAATCAAAGCATTTCTAGGACTATTAAGCTATTACAGGAAATTTATTAAAGACTTTGCAGATCTTACTAAACCCTTCACGAAATGTTTGAAAAAAGATGCCACTATTAAATACAATGACCCCGAATATATTAATTGCTTTAATACCTGCAAAAATGTCCTAATAAACGAACCCATCCTTCAAAACCCGGACTATAAGAAACCTTTTAACTTGACAACAGACGCAAGCCAATATGCTATCGGTGCTATATTATCACAAGGACCCATAGGATCCGACCTACCCATCGCATACGCGAGTCGAACGCTAAATAGCTCAGAAATAAACTATAGCACAATCGAAAAAGAACCACTTGCTGTCGTATGGGCTACCCAAAAATTTAGACATTACCTGTATGGTAGAAAATTTAAAATCATAACCGACCACACACCTTTAATATACTTACATTCACTGAAAGAACCCCATTCAAAATTAATGAGATGGCGACTCAAGCTAGAAGAGTACGATTATGAAGTTATTCATAGAAAAGGCTCTCTAAACAAAAATGCAGACGCATTATCACGTATTGAGTTAAACATAAACACTTTAGACCCAGAATCACAAAGTCTTTTCGATCTCATCGAAAACTTTAACGATACTTATTCTAACCCCGACAATGACAAACAATCCTTAATTGTAGAACCTGACGAACACCCTATTGTAGGTATAACAATCACTGAATCACCTGTAAATTTTGGTAAAAATCAAATTTTTATATCACAAGTTAAACACTCCCCTTCTAAACCAAAAATACAAAAATTTCATTGTGATAAAATGAGAATTCATCTCCAAATTTCTGAAACAGATTTCGAACGAGACACAGTAAACTTTATAAAAGAATATATTACACCAAAGGTGAAATATTACCTATACTTTGAAACACCCATTTATGAGAAATTTAGTAATGTACTACAAAAATATTTTAAACATTCAGAAATAAAATTTATTAAAAGCAACATAAAACTGATAGACGTAGAGGAAAATGATGAAATCTTACAACTAATAAAAAACTTCCACGAAGGTAAAACAAACCATCGCGGAATAAATGAAGTTCACACTCAAATTAAAAAACGATATTATTGGCCGAACCAGCTAAAGACCATCACAGACTTTATAAACCAATGTGAAATTTGCTTAGCTGCTAAATATGAAAGAAACCCTATCAAACCAAAACTAAATATTACTCCTACACCCAATAAACCATTGGACATCATCCACATTGACACACTCTCTCTAGAAAACACCAAATTCCTAACTATAATTGACGCTTTTTCTAAATATGCGCAAGCATATAAAGTTACATCCACAAATGCTATAGAAATTGCTAATAAATTGACAAGATTTTTCTCACACCACGGTATACCCAAATTAATCGTAGCAGATAATGGGCTCGAATTCAAAAACAATGTCATAAAAGAGTTATTAAGCTTGCATAAAATCGAAATTCATTTCATTTGCTCACAAAACCCAAATTCCAACGGGTTAGTCGAACGCTTTCATTCAACTTTGATAGAGCACATTCGGTTATTCAATTTACAAGAAAATTTCAAAAATGAACTAATAAAAGATAAAGTAAATTATGCAATCCTGGCTTATAACAATACGAATCATAGCACGACAAATTTAAAACCAGTCGAAATTATTAACGGACATTTAGATACAAACTCCCCACTCGATATAGAACTTGAGAAACAAATAATGCAAGATTACATTCAGAAACACAAGGAAAAAACAAAATTAGTTTATAAAAATATTAATAACAAATTACAGACAGATAAAACCAAAACTATTACTAAATTAAACGAAAATCGCGAGGAACTTCCCGACATACCCGAAACAGTCTACGTTCATAATAAACAAAAAGTAAATAAAACGAAAAACCCTAAATTCAAAAAGGAAAAAATTAAAAAGGTTAACAAAAACCTAAAAACTGCAGAAATTGACACGGAAAATAATGATAAAAAACAATCCAAAATTCACCTTTCAAACTTAAAGAGACCTAGAAAATTAATTAATAAATATCCGGCTATTCCAGGTCCCTCTTCTTCACGCATACACTTGGAATAAATATCCAAGACATTACCCTAAACCCAGGACTACTGACAATTAACCTTGGACAAGCAAAGTTACAAAAAACGAAACACACATTCGTACAATTTTACGATTTAAACCCATTATGGACACAATACGAAAGTTTAAATATGCAGTACACAAATCTCAAACGCACTATCAGCGCAGATAACACTATCGCTGCAGACTTTGACAACAACAATAAAATCATAGAGTACCTGAAAAATAATATTAATGAGAAAATTAGCCATTTATCTACGCACCCTAGAACAAAGCGAGGAATATTAAACGGTTTAGGATCTGTTATAAAATCAATAACAGGCAACTTAGATGCAGAAGATGATAACCGATACACAAAAATTTTAAAACATTTAAAAGAAAATCAAAATAAATTAATTAATCAAATTAAGCACCAGTACTCTGTTAGTCACCAAATTATGGAATATTTCAATAAAACTGTCGAAACAATCAAACGAAACGAAAATATTTTAAAGTCAAAAATTGAACAGCTCATGCACATTGTCATCGGAGGAATCAAAGATCATGATAAACTATTTATTAAAGATATTTACAATCAGCTAAACATTTTATACACCATGACATTTAACACTCTTCAAGATATAGAAAACTCTTTAACGTTTTGCAAACTCCACACAATGCATCCTAGCATTATCAAATCACATGACCTTTACCAAGAATTAAATAAAATTTCAAAATTCTATAACAATGAACTACCATTTGAAATCAATTCTGAAAACATGTCAGAAATTGAAAAATTAATCTCAATTAACTGTAAATTGCAAGAAAACAAAATTATATACTTTATTGATATCCCTATAAATTATGAAACCTCATTCGAGCTTATTCACCTTATTCCAACACCCACCAAACAAAATAACGAATTTGTAACCATAATCCCTAACCATGAGTACATTCTGAAGTCTAAAAATGGCGACTTACGATCTTTGTATGATCTGTGTGTCCGCAATAAGGGAAACATTTACCAATGTCCCAACAAAATTAAAGAAATCAGCGAAAATTCCTGCGAAAAGAACTTCATATTACAAAACAAAGTAGAAAATTGCCATTTTGTCAAATTAAACATAAGAAGAAACCACATCGAATACATTGAAGAAATCAATCAATATCTAGCGATATTTCCAAATCCTGAAAACGTACAAGCCGAATGCAACCAAGGCGACAGTATAAGCAACCTACAAGGCATACTCTTAATTAAAGAAGATGAACGCAAACTGCAACTCCAAAATCACGATTTAAATTTTAAACACGGCACATTTGGCAAACCACTAATAATCGAAAACATCGAAATAAACTATAACAATACAAAAATTCCCAAGATGGCGATCGAACTAAATTCTATCTCCAAACTTAAACCATTAAACAAGTTCGAAGATATAGAGTACAACGAAGACCAAATCGATACCAATAACATCAACTACCCAGTGTGGGCACTGTACGTAATAATCATCACCGGTGCCATCATCACTGCTGCAGCCTACCTCCAAAAAACGATCATCACAAGAAGAAAACAACCCAAGGCCGAAGATATTGAACTTCAACCGCCAACTTCACCCCCTAGATCGGCGCTGAAGTTACCCGATGAAGCCCAATTTTAGCGAGGGAGGAGTTACCGCCGTCCAAATCGCTGAATTGCAGTTCCCAGGCGTCGAACCCGACACCTGAGTTTCCCGTTTCCAGCTTATAGACTTTAGTGCAGTTACAAGACAGTCAGAGTTCAGAATTCATACAATCAACATTAGAATAGAATAAATGTAATAATTAATTAAATAAATATTAACAATTTTATGTGTAACAATTGATAGTTTTGGCATTATAGTAAACTCACAATAAAAAACCCTTTTTAAAAACAATATTTCGGATCCTCGAAATATAACTTATATATATATATATATATATATATATATATATATATATATATATATGTCTAAATTATATGAAATAAATATAAAAATGAAATGTCAAAATGTCAATAAATGTTTTTTAAAATAATTTTTGTTTTTAAATTTTTAGAAAAATTACATTTTTATATTTATTTCATATAATTTAGACATATATATATATATATATATATATATATATATATATATATATATATATATATATATATATATATATATATAATTAAACGATAAAGAAGATCTGATGATGCTAATGTTATAGCGAAACTAGTAATCTAATAAAATAATTGTGAAACATAAAACCAAGTATTATTAAAAATTAAAATAAATTTTTATACTTATTTTCGGTAAGCTATGTATGAAAAACAATTGAATTTAAATAAAAATGAAATAGGCATTAGTTAATAACTTTATAAATAATGTTCTATTTGATTTCCATCGTAAAAAATTCAAATTGACAGATAGCAGTTATTGTTTTTCATACATATAGCCTACTGAAAAGTAGCTATAAAAATTAAATATATATAAATGTCAATTGCATTTTTCTTATTATTATTGTTAGAATATAAAATAAATACATGGTTGAATTCAGAACAAAATACTTTATTGAATAGGCCCGAAAAATATATATCATCCCATTTAAAAACTAGAACTTTGTGTTGTAACTTGAAAACCACTGGTTTAAATAAATATTTTTTTCCGTATTCGGATGTCCCCCTTGGTCTTCTTTAAGATTGTCGTATTGTATTTTATTGTATCTTTAATAATACGGTAATTATTTGAGGTAGCTGGTTTAGCTGTTACAGCCTATATATATATATATATATATATATATATATATATATATATATATATATATATATATATATATATATATATATATATATATATATATATATGCACTGAGTATGCTAACTAACGATTTTAACATTGAATCAACAACACGAAGACACCACATCCAACGAAAACAAATACAACAATCGAAACCTAAACTATTACCACCACCTCAAAAATATTTAACCCAAAGAAATGCACCACACTTAACATATTCAGCACAACAATCAAATTACAAACCATTTCCTAATAATCCACCACAACACAAAAATTACTTTAACCAAACTAATGTGTTTAGACCTAATAACAATCAAAGATTCCCAAATCCGACGCCTATGAGCATTAGCACAAGGCAGTCCGCAATGCCTAGATCTGGCCCATTCAACTATACATAACAATACCGTCCGCTACAATAAGCGCGTAGATCTAATTTTACGTTCGAAGAATTACACAACACTGAAGTACACGACATAAACATAGACGAACAAACATACAATGTAGAAGAACCAAATGATATGGAAAACGAACAAAATTATGATAATGTAGAGTACGAACAAACGTACGATCCAAATTCTTTTTTAGCGATGGAAGCCTCGGACAACCAATAGAATTATTAAATTTGAATAGCATCACTACACAGAGCGAACTACCATTCATTATATTCCCTGAATATAATTGAAAAGCGTTAACAGATACAGGTAGCACTCGTTCATTCATAAAACCCACCATAGCACACAAATATTTTGGCGATAAAATTGTAAATGATCATTTCAAAATTACTACTGCACACGGTACATCTACAGGAAACTTTAGCGTTCATTTACCATGCTCTAAATTATTTAAACAAACTAAATTACTATTAAAATACCATCTGTTTGACTTCAATAATAATTTTGACATCTTACTCGGACTTAACAATTTAAAATTAATAGACGCAATAATAGATTTCACAAGAAACAAAATAATAACGCCTACACACGATATGTCCATAACATCGAAAACGGAGAAGTTATTATTCCCGATTAAAAATTAAATAATATTATAATACCAGAAGGCATAGCGAAAGTTGAGAATTATAAAACATTATACCCCGTTATCAACAAGGACACTAGCGAACAAATCTTTACATCAGAATTCCAAATTACCGCGCAACCTTTGGAAAATTTGGAACTAAATAATTTAAATTTCAATATACCAAATTCAGAAAATAATTTAGACATCTCAAAAATTAAAACCGATCACATGAATTACGAAGAAAAATGAGAAATTACAAAATTGTTAAAACAATATTCTTATTTATTTCATACCGCTGATAAACCCCATAGTTTCACCAACAAAATTAAACATGTCATAAGAACATCAGACGAAATCCCTGTCTATACAAAAACCTATCGTTACCTAGAAATTCACCGTAAAGAAGTTGAAAATCAAACACAAGAGATGCTAAATCAAAACATTATTAGGCATTCGCACTCCCCATGGTCATCCCCAGTATGGGTTGTGCCCAAAAAATTAGACACCTCCGGAAAACGGAAGTGGCGCATTGTCATAGACTATAGGAAAGTAAATGACAAAACTATTAGTGACTAATACCCGATTCCCAATATTAACACCCTTTTAGACAAATTAGGCATATGCCAATATTTTACGAGTCTTGATCTTGCATCCGGGTTTCACCAGATCGAGATGCATCCTGCTGATATAGAAAAAACAGCATTCTCTACTGAAAACGGACATTTTGAATTCCTTAGAATGCCGTTTGGGTTAAAGAACGCGCCCGCTACGTTCCAACGCGTAATGGACGATGTCCTTCGCGGCCTAGTAAATAAAATATGTCTCGTCTACCTAGACGATGTTATAATATTCAGTACTAGCTTGCAAGAGCATGTTGATAGCTTAAGAGCCGTATTCAAAAGACTTAAAAAGGCCAACTTGAAAATACAGTTAGACAAGTCGGAATTTTGTAGAAAACAAGTTACATACTTAGGACACGTCGTAACACCAGACGGAGTCAAACCGAACCCTGACAAAATTGTTGCTATTAAAAATTACCCAAAAACACAACTGAAATCATAGGTTTTCTCGGACTCCTCGGATATTATCGTAAATTCATAAAAGATTTTGCAAATATTACAAAACCACTCACTAGAAGATTAAAGAAAGGTGTAAAAATAAGTGTAAAGGATTCAGATTACATAAATTGTTTCAACGCGTGTAAAGACCTCTTGACCAATGAACCCATTCTACAGTATCCTGACTTTACAAAGCCATTCAATTTGACAACTGATGCCAGCAACTTTGTGCTAGGCGCTGTACTCTCCCAAGACCCTATTGGCTCAGATCTCCCTGTAGTATATGCTAGCCGTACTCTCAACAATTCCGAGCAAAATTACACGACAACCGAAAATGAGTTATTGGCGATCGTATGGGCTACCCAATATTTTAGAACTTATATTCTTGGCAGAAAATTTAACATTATCACCGATCATAAACCTTTGGTATGGCTTGTTTCACTTAAAGAACCAAATTCGAAATTAATTCGCTGGAGATTAAAATTAGAAGAGTATGATTACACTATCATTTATAAAAAGGGATCCTTAAACAAAAATGCTGACGTCCTCTCACGAATAGAATTAAATGTAAACACAGTCGATTCTAGTTGTCAGCTATTTTTCGACTATATGAAAAATTTCAATGAGCAGCTAAAAAAATCAAAACACTGGTTCACTGAGAGCAGAACCAGATGACTCACCCGACTCAGACTCTTATAATACAGTACACTTAAATACCGAGAACCCGATAGTAGGCATTCCTATATTCGATTCTCCTGTCAATGTTGGAAAAATCAAATCATTATATCAAAAGTTCCACACTCTCCATCCCAACCAAAAATTTTTAAATTATACTCTGACAAAATGAGAATCCATTTACAAATTTCGAAAAATAATTTTGGGAAGACATCACAAAATTTATTAAAAATTATATATCACCTAAGGTCAAATACTATCTATATTTTGAACATCCTATATACGAAAACTTTAGTAATGTTTTACAAACAAATTTTAAACATTCATAGATAAATTGTGTAAAATGTAATACGAAACTGATAGACGTCGAGAGAGAAGACGATATCTTAGGAAAGATTAAGAATTATCACAAAGGAAAGACGAACCACCGTGGAATTCACGAAGTTCATAATCAAATTAAGAAAATTTACTATTGGCCAACCAAATTAAAACTATTACCGATTATATTAATCAATGTGAAATATGTCTAGCTAGCAAATACGAGCGTAACCCCTTGAAACCAAAATTTAATATAACACCCACACCTTCGAAACCATTCGACACTCATGTTGGCACACTCGGTTTAGAAAATTCAAAATTTCTAACCATAATAGACGCCTTTTTGAAATATGCCCAGGCATATAAACTAATTTTTACTAACGCTGTCGAAATTAGCAATAAATTAATTCACTATTTCTCACATCATGCACACGTAGACAAATCATCTCCGACAATGGTCTAGAATTCAAAAATAATGTAGTAAATGAACGACTAGCTTTACACAAGGTAGAAATTCAATTCACAAGCTCTCAGCTCCCCGATTCAAATGCCCTAATAGAGAGGTTTCATTCCACTCTAATCGAACATATTCGATTATATATCCTTTAAGATAATTTCAAACGCAAACCCGTTGATGTAAAAGTATGCTATGCAATCCTCGCATATAATAACACCACGCATTCCTCAATTAAACTCAAACCTTTAGTAATAATTGATGGACATTTAGACACAAATTCCCCTTTAGACATAGAAATATAAAATCAAATTACCCATACGTACAAAAACACAAAGAAAAAACTAAACAAATTTACACAATCATTAATGAACGATTACAATCAGGCAAAGAAAAAACTATTTCAAAATTAAACGAATCTCGCGATGATATACCCGAAATACCAAAAACAGTTTACGTATATAATAAACAGAAAGTTAACAAAACAAGACAAACTAAATATACGAAAGAAAAAGTTAAAACTGTTAACGAAAATTTGAAAACAGCCGAAATTGAAACCGATGGTAAAGATAAAAAGCAGGCTAAGATTCATTTGTCCAATATTAAAGCACCCAGGAAAGTAACAAAAAAATCAAATATTCCAGGTCCGTCCTGTTAACGTTCACCCACGGACTAAACCTGTTGGACATAACGCATAACCCTGGATTGCTGACAATTAACCTAGGACAAGCAAACTTGTAGAAATCCACATACACATTTCTTCACTACTATGACCTTACATCATTATTCGAACACTATAACAATTTAAATATTCAATATTTTAATTTAAAACAAAGTATTACAAAAGAAATTTTATACGAATTTATAAATAACAACAAAATAATTAATTACATACAAAATTCAATCGACAACAAAATTAATCATTTAACACTAAATTCAGACAATTTAGTAAAAACACAAAAACAAGGTGCAATAAATGGTCTTGGAACCATTATAAAAGCAATTAGCGGAAATCTCGATGCCGAAGACGAGAAACGTTATACGCTTGTACCGTTCCTTTTTGAGCGACTTCAGCGCCGGCTACTGGACGCGATAAGCATCTTTGAGCTGATCATTGTCAAAATCCGGAAAATATCAGTTACAATTACTTGTGGTTTTCAAGCTGTAAACTTGAATGTTTTTCGAAATAAAAGTAAAAGTAAAGGTAAACAATTAATGGAAAGCTATGAAGTTTCTAAAGTCAAGCAAATTATTGATTATAACAGTTTTATGTTTTTATAAAACTATAGTTTAATCGGGGCAAATGCACATATCTAATGTGTATCATATGGCTGGAGATAATAGTGAATATGTGTCTCTTTGATTCAGAAAACGACTAATTACACAGAAAAATTATTAAAATAATTGTATCATTACTGTATGTTTTTTTAAATTTAATCGTGGCATATGAAATGTAAATCAAGGATGTATACCTATGTAGATAATGTACTGAATGTATGTACTTACGTCTGATTAGAGCCCCTTTATGAATTTTGATTTGATTACAATAAAGGAATACTTATATAATTACAACAAAGGAACTTTGATTACAATAATGAAAATGGTTAATCACTAATGTTTCTTTAATTCTAATGCAATTTAATTTATGATATATTTACAGCTACATTGTCTTATAAAATTATAGGTCCTAGTTTTTTGATGATGGCCTGAAAAATATTTTTTGCCTAGGGCCCATAAAAGTCTAAATTTAACTCTGGATAAGACTAAATTATTATAATTTCAAGTTTATTTACAAAATATTTCTTTATTTATTAAAATATTTAAGTGATAGAAGTAATGTTTCTTGTATTAGAATTACTTATTAATATATTATTCAACTAATCAAAGTTCAGAATTCTGGGGTTTAACTTTCAAAATTTGAGAAATTTTGAGTGGAGCATACTCACCTTCCTTTTATTTTAATTATTTCTACTGAACCAGTAATCATTATCGATGATAAAATAAAAAAGTTAAAATAACACGTAAATCCTATTGAATACACACATTTCTGTCAGCTCAAATATTGCATTTTCGGCCGATTGGCGTCGGCTCGAGCGTTACGGTACAAGCGTATAACGAAATTTTAAAACATTTAGAAAATGACCAACAAAATTTAAATAAACTAAAACAACAGTATTCAGTCAATCTTAAACTCACAGAACAGTTCAACAACACCTTAGTAACTATTAAACAAAATGAAAATACTTTGAAAGATAAAATTGAACATTTGCTACACATTGTAGTCAGTGGAACTTTTAATCAAAATAAAAATTTTATTCACGATATTTACAACCAGTTTAACACACTTTTCACAATGATATTAAATACCCTACAAGACATTAAAAATTCCTTAACGTTTTGTAACCTACACGTTTTACACCCAAGTATAATGGGCCCTGCAAAACCGAGACACACAGAATGGACTAGGACTAGACTGCCCATTCTGTGTGTCTTGGTTTTGCAGGAAGACACCTGAGATGGCTGAGTCTAATGGGCCCGTCCAAGTTTTCGACTTTTTAGAAATTACATGTCGCATATGAATTTCGAATATAAATAAATGAAAAACGAAATAAAAATTGCTATGTATTTTGTATTTTTATATGTATAATAACGTAATTAAATTTTTTAGCGCAAAATGATCGCCATGTTGTAACGTCAGCGTCATTACAGTCGTCCAGTTACCCTGTGAAAATGTCATTATACAGTGGACCATGCATATTTTGCTCATAAATTCGCGATTGGCTTTACACATACTCTAGCATACACATATTTAATATATCCGAGTAATTTTTTATGAAGATCAAAAGAAAATTTACTTATTAAATAAATTTATATTATAATTTATGTTTTAATTATTGTAATCTCAATACTTGTCATTGTTGTAATCATTTGGTAAATAGGAATATAAATGTTGGATTACCTTTTATTATGAACTATGCTTTGATTATTGTAATCAATACTAGCTGTTATTGTTGTTTTTAATTATAAATAGAAAATAGTTTAAATACTATTTTAGTAATAATAATGGCACTTGGTGAGTATAAAAATCTTCACTATTATATTAAAGAAAGTTTTAAAGTCACATTAATTAAAGCGAATGATTAACCTGAGTATGAAAACGAGCAAAAATTATTAATTTTACGTACCTGATTTTTATTTATGGATAATAATGTACTTTGGAAGTTTTTCATAAATTATCATTTAACACTACTCCTATACCTATTCATGTAACTAAATCAAACAAATATGTATTTTGAACTGATATAATAACTATCTCGTTTATCACAGTTTGTATTGGATACGTATTTTTATTCTTGCAACATTTATTAATGGTAACGTATGTCGGTTCTCTCTACTTATGACGGAGTGACGCTAACATCACAACTTTCGCGCCGAATCTTTAATAATTATTTTAGGCGTTATATAATTTCAAGAAAACAAAAAATACGGAATTTCTATTTTTAAATTCTACGTAACATATAAAAGCTTCAAAAAAAATTTGAACGGGCCCATTCAAAAACATGATCTTTTGGCAGAATTAAACAAAATTCACAAACATTATAATAACGAATTACCCTTTGAACCTATTCCTGAAAATGTACCTACCAAAATTTGAAAAATTTATAACAGTAAATTGCATATTAGAACCAACAAGAATAATTTATTTTATTGAAATTCCTCTGAATTACGAACCAGAATTTGAAAAACTCCATCTCATACCTATCCCAACAAAGCACCAAGACGATTTTGTAACTGTTATACCAAACAAAAATTAGTTTTTTAAATCAATTGATGGCAAAATAATTTCTCTAACTGGCTTATGTACCAAAGGAGATAAGTATTAATGTCCCAATAAGATCAACCAAGTCAAAGATAATTCCTGTGAGAAGAACATCATCTTAAAGAACAACGTAGAAAACTGCCAATACATCAAAACTAAAATCAAGAAGAACCACGTCGAAATTTTGGAAGAAATAAACCAATTCTTGGCCGTATTTCCCAAATCAGAGACTATCCAAATATCTTGCAACGAAAGCGACAAAATTCAAAACCTAGAAGGAATATTTTTAATAAAGGAAGAGAATTGTAAACTAAAATTTATAAATGAAATTTTAACTTTTAACCAAAAATCTTTCGGCAAACCAATTATGCTAGATAACTATAAAATCAATTTAAATAAAAATCAAGCACCGAAATTAACCATCGACTTGAATACAATTCAAGAACTACAAATACTAGTCAATAAATTCGAAGACATCGAACCCGAAATCAACGACACCTTCGCATCAATTAACTACCCTGTAATAATTTTGTATGCCCTACTTTTAATAATTGTATTCAGTTCAGTTACAGTTTACATTCTTAAAAAACTCGAACATTCTAAGCTAGAGAACCAAGCTCCAAACCAGGGCATCGAACCAAGGCCTTCACCTTGTCAGTCCATTCGACTACCCGATGAAGCCCAATTTTAGGTGGGTGGGGTGTTAACACATAACTTTCCCATAATTCCGCTGACACCGCATAGGAATATTCCACATCCGCGGAATAAACCATCATACAAGGGACATAGACTCAGCCATCTCAGGTGTCTTCCTGCAAAACCAAGACACACAGAATGGGCAGTCTAGTCCTAGTCCATTCTGTGTGTCTCGGTTTTGCAGGGCCCATTATACTTGGGTGTAAAACGTGTAGGTTACAAAACGTTAAGGAATTTTTAATGTCTTGTAGGGTATTTAATATCATTGTGAAAAGTGTGTTAAACTGGTTGTAAATATCGTGAATAAAATTTTTATTTTGATTAAAAGTTCCACTGACTACAATGTGTAGCAAATGTTCAATTTTATCTTTCAAAGTATTTTCATTTTGTTTAATAGTTACTAAGGTGTTGTTGAACTGTTCTGTGAGTTTAAGATTGACTGAATACTGTTGTTTTAGTTTATTTAAATTTTGTTGGTCATTTTCTAAATGTTTTAAAATTTCGTTATACGCTTGTACCGTAACGCTCGAGGCGACGCCAATCGGCCGAAAATGCAATATTTGAGCTGACAGAAATGTGTGTATTCAATAGGATTTACGTGTTATTTTAACTTTTTTATTTTATCATCGATAATGATTACTGGTTCAGTAGAAATAATTAAAATAAAAGGAAGGTGAGTATGCTCCACTCAAAATTTCTCAAATTTTGAAAGTTAAACCCCAGAATTCTGAACTTTGATTAGTTGAATAATATATTAATAAGTAATTCTAATACAAGAAACATTACTTCTATCACTTAAATATTTTAATAAATAAAGAAATATTTTGTAAATAAACTGGAAATTATAATAATTTAGTCTTATCCAGAGTTAAATTTAGACTTTTATGGGCCCTAGGCAAAAAATATTTTTCGGGCCATCATCAAAAAACTAGGACCTATAATTTTATAAGACAATGTAGCTGTAAATATATCATAAATTAAATTGCATTAGAATTAAAGAAACATTCGTGATTAACCATTTTCATTATTGTAATCAAAGTTCCTTTGTTGTAATTATATAAGTATTCCTTTATTGTAATCAAATCAAAATTCATAAAGGGGCTCTAATCAGACGTAAGTACATACATTCAGTACATTATCTACATAGGTATACATCCTTGATTTACATTTCATATGCCACGATTAAATTTAAAAAAACATACAGTAATGATACAATTATTTTAATAATTTTTCAGTGTGATTAGTCGTTTTCTGAATCAAAGAGACACATATTCACTATTATCTCCAGCCATATGATACACATTAGATATGAGCATTTGCCCCGATTAAACTATAGTTTTATAAAAACATAAAACTGTTATAATCAATAATTTGCTTGACTTTAGAAACTTCATAGCTTTCCATTAATTGTTTACCTTTACTTTTACTTTTATTTCGAAAAACATTCAAGTTTACAGCTTGAAAACCACAAGTAATTGTAACTGATATTTTCCGGATTTTGACAATGATCAGCTCAAAGATGCTTATCGCTTCCAGTAGCCGGCGCTGAAGTCGCTCAAAAAGGAACGGTACAAGCGTATAACGTTTCTCGTCTTCGGCATCGAGATTTCCGCTAATTGCTTTTATAATGGTTCCAAGACCATTTATTGCACCTTGTTTTTGTGTTTTTACTAAATTGTCTGAATTTAGTGTTAAATGATTAATTTTGTTGTCGATTGAATTTTGTATGTAATTAATTATTTTGTTGTTATTTATAAATTCGTATGAAATTTCTTTTGTAATACTTTGTTTTAAATTAAAATATTGAATATTTAAATTGTTATAGTGTTCGAATAATGATGTAAGGTCGTAGTAGTGAAGAAATGTGTATGTGGATTTCTACAAGTTTGCTTGTCCTAGGTTAATTGTCAGCAATCCAGGGTTATGCGTTATGTTCAACAGGTTTAGTCCGTGGGTGAACGTTAACAGGACGGACCTGGAATATTTGAATTTTTTGTTACTTTCCTGGGTGCTTTAATATTGGACAAATGAATCTTAGCCTGCTTTTTATCTTTACCATCGGTTTCAATTTCGGCTGTTTTCAAATTTTCGTTAACAGTTTTAACTTTTTCTTTCGTATATTTAGTTTGTCTTGTTTTGTTAACTTTCTGTTTATTATATACGTAAACTGTTTTTGGTATTTCGGGTATATCATCGCGAGATTCGTTTAATTTTGAAATAGTTTTTTCTTTGCCTGATTGTAATCGTTCATTAATGATTGTGTAAATTTGTTTAGTTTTTTCTTTGTGTTTTTGTACGTATGGGTAATTTGATTTTATATTTCTATGTCTAAAGGGGAATTTGTGTCTAAATGTCCATCAATTATTACTAAAGGTTTGAGTTTAATTGAGGAATGCGTGGTGTTATTATATGCGAGGATTGCATAGCATACTTTTACATCAACGGGTTTGCGTTTGAAATTATTTTAAAGGATATATAATCGAATATGTTCGATTAGAGTGGAATGAAACCTCTCTATTAGGCCATTTGAATCGGGGTGCTGAGAGCTTGTGAATTGAATTTCTACCTTGTGTAAAGCTAGTCGTTCATTTACTACATTATTTTTGAATTCTAGACCATTGTCGGAGATGATTTGTCTAGGTGTGCCATGATGTGAGAAATAGTGAATTAATTTATTGCTAATTTCGACAGCGTTAGTAAAAATTAGTCTATATGCCTGGGCATATTTCGAAAAGGCGTCTATTATGGTTAGAAATTTTGAATTTTCTAAACCGAGTGTGCCAACATGAGTGTCGAATGGTTTCGAAGGTGTGGGTGTTATATTAAATTTTGGTTTCAAGGGGTTACGCTCGTATTTGCTAGCTAGACATATTTCACATTGATTAATATAATCGGTAATAGTTTTAATTTCGTTGGCCAATAGTAAATTTTCTTAATTTGATTATGAACTTCGTGAATTCCACGGTGGTTCGTCTTTCCTTTGTGATAATTCTTAATCTTTCCTAAGATATCGTCTTCTCTCTCGACGTCTATCAGTTTCGTATTACATTTTACACAATTTATCTCTGAATGTTTAAAATTTGTTTGTAAAACATTACTAAAGTTTTCGTATATAGGATGTTCAAAATATAGATAGTATTTGACCTTAGGTGATATATAATTTTTAATAAATTTTGTGATGTCTTCCCAAAATTATTTTTCGAAATTTGTAAATGGATTCTCATTTTGTCAGAGTATAATTTAAAAATTTTTGGTTGGGATGGAGAGTGTGGAACTTCTGATATAATGATTTGGTTTTTCCAACATTGACAAGAGAATCGAATATAGGAATGCCTACTATCGGGTTCTCGGTATTTAAGTGTACTGTATTATAAGAGTCTGAGTCGGGTGAGTCATCTGGTTCTGCTCTCAGTGAACCAGTGTTTTGATTTTTTTAGCTGCTCATTGAAATTTTTCATATAGTCGAAAAATAGCTGACAACTAGAATCGACTGTGTTTACATTTAATTCTATTCGTGAGAGGACGTCAGCATTTTTGTTTAAGGATCCCTTTTTATAAATGATAGTGTAATCATACTCTTCTAATTTTAATCTCTAGCGAATTAATTTCGAATTTGGTTCTTTAAGTGAAACAAGCCATACCAAAGGTTTATGATCGGTGATAATGTTAAATTTTCTGCCAAGAATATAAGTTCTAAAATATTGGGTAGCCCATACGATCGCCAATAACTCATTTTCGGTTGTCGTGTAATTTTGCTCGGAATTGTTGAGAGTACGGCTAGCATATACTACAGGGAGATCTGAGCCAATAGGGTCTTGGGAGAGTACAGCGCCTAGCACAAAGTTGCTGGCATCAGTTGTCAAATTGAATGGCTTTGTAAAGTCAGGATACTGTAGAATGGGTTCATTGGTCAAGAGGTCTTTACACGCGTTGAAACAATTTATGTAATCTGAATCCTTTACACTTATTTTTACACCTTTCTTTAATCTTCTAGTGAGTGGTTTTGTAATATTTGCAAAATCTTTTATGAATTTACGATAATATCCGAGGAGTCCGAGAAAACCTATGATTTCAGTTGTGTTTTTGGGTAATTTTTAATAGCAACAATTTTGTCAGGGTTCGGTTTGACTCCGTCTGGTGTTACGACGTGTCCTAAGTATGTAACTTGTTTTCTACAAAATTCCGACTTGTCTAACTGTATTTTCAAGTTGGCCTTTTTAAGTCTTTTGAATACGGCTCTTAAGCTATCAACATGCTCTTGCAAGCTAGTACTGAATATTATAACATCGTCTAGGTAGACGAGACATAGTTTATTTACTAGGCCGCGAAGGACATCGTCCATTACGCGTTGGAACGTAGCGGGCGCGTTCTTTAACCCAAACGGCATTCTAAGGAATTCAAAATGTCCGTTTTCAGTAGAGAATGCTGTTTTTTTCTATATCAGCAGGATGCATCTCGATCTGGTGAAACCCGGATGCAAGATCAAGACTCGTAAAATATTGGCATATGCCTAATTTGTCTAAAAGGGTGTTAATATTGGGAATCGGGTATTAGTCACTAATAGTTTTGTCATTTACTTTCCTATAGTCTATGACAATGCGCCACTTCCGTTTTCCGGAGGTGTCTAATTTTTTGGGCACAACCCATACTGGGGATGACCATGGGGAGTGCGAATGCCTAATAATGTTTTGATTTAGCATCTCTTGTGTTTGATTTTCAACTTCTTTACGGTGAATTTCTAGGTAACGATAGGTTTTTGTATAGACAGGGATTTCGTCTGATGTTCTTATGACATGTTTAATTTTGTTGGTGAAACTATGGGGTTTATCAGCGGTATGAAATAAATAAGAATATTGTTTTAACAATTTTGTAATTTCTCATTTTTCTTCGTAATTCATGTGATCGGTTTTAATTTTTGAGATGTCTAAATTATTTTCTGAATTTGGTATATTGAAATTTAAATTATTTAGTTCCAAATTTTCCAAAGGTTGCGCGGTAATTTGGAATTCTGATGTAAAGATTTGTTCGCTAGTGTCCTTGTTGATAACGGGGTATAATGTTTTATAATTCTCAACTTTCGCTATGCCTTCTGGTATTATAATATTATTTAATTTTTAATCGGGAATAATAACTTCTCCGTTTTCGATGTTATGGACATATCGTGTGTAGGCGTTATTATTTTGTTTCTTGTGAAATCTATTATTGCGTCTATTAATTTTAAATTGTTAAGTCCGAGTAAGATGTCAAAATTATTATTGAAGTCAAACAGATGGTATTTTAATAGTAATTTAGTTTGTTTAAATAATTTAGAGCATGGTAAATGAACGCTAAAGTTTCCTGTAGATGTACCGTGTGCAGTAGTAATTTTGAAATGATCATTTACAATTTTATCGCCAAAATATTTGTGTGCTATGGTGGGTTTTATGAATGAACGAGTGCTACCTGTATCTGTTAACGCTTTTCAATTATATTCAGGGAATATAATGAATGGTAGTTCGCTCTGTGTAGTGATGCTATTCAAATTTAATAATTCTATTGGTTGTCCGAGGCTTCCATCGCTAAAAAAGAATTTGGATCGTACGTTTGTTCGTACTCTACATTATCATAATTTTGTTCGTTTTCCATATCATTTGGTTCTTCTACATTGTATGTTTGTTCGTCTATGTTTATGTCGTGTACTTCAGTGTTGTGTAATTCTTCGAACGTAAAATTAGATCTACGCGCTTATTGTAGCGGACGGTATTGTTATGTATAGTTGAATGGGCCAGATCTAGGCATTGCGGACTGCCTTGTGCTAATGCTCATAGGCGTCGGATTTGGGAATCTTTGATTGTTATTAGGTCTAAACACATTAGTTTGGTTAAAGTAATTTTTGTGTTGTGGTGGATTATTAGGAAATGGTTTGTAATTTGATTGTTGTGCTGAATATGTTAAGTGTGGTGCATTTCTTTGGGTTAAATATTTTTGAGGTGGTGGTAATAGTTTAGGTTTCGATTGTTGTATTTGTTTTCGTTGGATGTGGTGTCTTCGTGTTGTTCATTCAATGTTAAAATCGTTAGTTAGCATACTCAGTGCATATATATATATATATATATATATATATATATATATATATATATATATATATATATATATATATATATATATATAGGCTGTAACAGCTAAACCAGCTACCTCAAATAATTACCGTATTATTAAAGATACAATAAAATACAATAAAACAATCTTAAAGAAGACCAAGGGGGACATCCGAATACGGAAAAAAATATTTATTTATACCAGTGGTTTTCAAGTTACAACACAAAGTTCTAGTTTTTAAATGGGATGATATATATTTTTTGGGCCTATTCAATAAAGTATTTTGTTCTGAATTCAACCATGTATTCATTTTATATTCTAACAATAATAATAAGAAAAATGCAATTGACATTTAAATAAATTTGATTTTTATAGCTATTTTTCAGTAGGCTATATGTATGAAAAACAATAACTGCTATCTGTCAATTTGAATTTTTTACGATGGAAATCAAATAGAACATTATTTATAAAGTTATTAACTAATGCCTATTTCATTTTTATTTAAATTCAATTGTTTTTCATACATAGCCTACCGAAAATAACTATAAAAATTAAATTGATTTAAATTGCAATTGAATTTTTCTCAATATTTTTGTTATGTTAGGATATAAAATGAATACATGGTTGAATTTAGATGAAAATACTCTATCAAATGGTTGTAAAAAATATATACCATTCCACTTAAAAAATAAAACCTTGTGTTGTAACTTGAGAATCACTGGCTTAATAATATATTTTATTCTGTATTCGGATGTCCCCTTGGTCTTCTGTAATATTGTCTTATAGTATTTTATTGTATCTTTAATAATATAGAAATTATTTGAGGTAGTTCGTTTAGCTGTTACACCCTGTATATATATATATATATATATATATATATATATATATATATATATATATATATATATATATATATATATATATACAGACTGTTCAATTTAAGTGTTTCACTATTGCTATCTCGAGAACCGTAAAAGATACGAAGTCCGTTAAATTAGCAAACAATTTCTATATTATAAGACTATTAAAATGAGCATTACAAAAATGTTTTTCAACCAGTGGTTTTCAAAATACAGAATTCAACTTTTTAATTTTAAATGAGAACCTACTTTTTTTATTCGCCTATTCAATTCAGCATTTTTTCTGAATACAACGATATAAAATACTTACATAACGAAAAAAAAAAAAAAAACGAGAAAAATGCAAAAGAAAAATTATTATTTTCATATTTAGTTCTACATGTAATCAGAGTGCCACGACAAAAACAATTGAATATTTTGTTTTGTATGACATGTCAAAGTAGTTCGATTACGAATTTTCTTGTTTTCTTTTGTGTTAAAATGAATTTTACGCACGAAGAAAAAATTGATATGTACGAAGTATTCATACTATCTTTGAAAAATACTGTTGCTGCATAGAATACGTATAGGAACGTTATCCTGAGCGGCGACTTCCTTGTCGTCAGTATTTTAGAAAATTAGAATTAGCACTGCGCGCTAGTACGGATGCTTTCGTATCGAAGCGAGTTAGCGTACAAGATCAAGAAGCTGAGATAAATATATTAGCATATTTTGAAGCTAATCCAACAGCTTCAGTTAGAATGGCTGCCGCTGAATGTAATTTAAGTGTGGGCACGATTTTCAAGAAATATAAATACAGACCATTCAAAATTATTAAATTTCACCATTTGCATCCTGGTGATCATGAGCGAAGTTTAGAATTTTGTAATTTATTGATAAATGAGGATCTAGATATCTTAAAATCAATTATTTAGACTGACGAAACCAATATTTCTAATAATGGTATGTCAAATAGAAAAAAACACACTACTGGAGCCGAGAAAATCCTGTTGCTGTACGAGAGAGGTTTCCAGCGAAAATTTAATATAAATGTTTGGTGTGCCATTATCAGTGATAATATTTACGTACATATGTACGAAGATACATTGAGTGGTAACAGATACCTGCATTTAATTCAAAATATGCTGGGTATTATTTTTGAAGACATACCAGTAGCTGAGTTGGGAAAATTTATTTCCAGCAAGATAGTGCACCAGCTCACAATTCGCGTCAAGTTAGGGATTACCTAAACGAACGGTTTCCAAATCGGTGGATTGGTACTTATGGTCCTATTCCGTGGCCCGCAAGATCACCAGATCTTGATCCCCTGGACTTTTTTATGGGGTTATGTTAAAGATGAAGTCTACAGAACTGTCTTTCCAGATATTTAGCATTTAAAAATGTAATTGAACATATTATTTCCCACATAGACGGTCGAAATTTAAGAAAAAGTAAGAAGTACTATGTTCAGATGGCTGGAATTGTGTATAAATCAGCATGGCAATAACTTTGAACCGTTTTTATAATACTTTCTAAAGCATCTAAATCGCCCAAACAATGATGAAAACAAAATATTCAATTGTTTTTGTCATGGCACTCTGATTACATGTAGAAATAAATATGAAAATAATAATTTTTCTTTTGCATTTTTCTCGTTTTTTTCGTTATGTAAGTATATAAACATTTTATATATGGTTGTATTCAGAAAAAAATGCTGAATCGAATAGGCGAATAAAAAAGTAGGTTCTCATTTAAAATTAAAAAGTTGAATTCTGTATTTTCAGAACCACTGGTTGAAAAAAAAAATTGTAATGCTCATTTTAATAGTCTTATAATATAAAAATTATTTGCTAATACAACCGACTTCGTATCTCGTACGGTAGTGAACACTTAAATTGAACAGCCAGTATATGTATATATATATATATATATATATATATATATATATATATATATATATATATATATATATATATATATATATATATAAGTTAAATAATTAATGAATAATAATAAATTATTCACAAAAAAGTAAAAAATATATAATATAATGCAAATGAAGCACCGAGGCAATTTTCAAAAATATGGTCTCTTTGAAGCGCTATCGGTTACAGAAAAAATATTTTAGATGAAAGTTGTAGAAAATTTTATTCACACAAATTCAAAAATGACTATTTTTTAACAAGTTGGCGGTGGTTCCCGAGGTGCCTCAAGGTCTAAAACATTTTTATTAGGACCCCTAAATATACAAAAAATTAATAATGCCCGACCTTTTGTGGAATAAACCCTTATTTTTCTACCCAATGACTGACATTTTACTCAACTTTCTGTTATGGTGGAGTGAGTAAATCGGTCACTATAATTTGTAAGGAATCTAATGAGGTTTATTTGCTGTATGAAGATGTATGGTTACTAAGATTATTGATAAGGGAATAAATTGAGTCAGCTGAGCGCTTATTGGTTTTATTTTTGGGTTTTTATCCACTCTTATTATCGAAAGAACATTTAACTAAAATGAGTAATGAGCGGAAGAGGGAGCCATAATAGAAGCACTAATTGAACTATTAGCATAGTATAATAAAAAAAATAATTACCTTATAAGCTGCGTACCAAACCATGGGATTGGGTCCTTCACATCTTAATATAAGCGTTTCTTGGTATTCTTTCCAAATCGGTTTCATACCTTGAAATATGCGAGGACCTCTTGAAAAAATTTTCTCATCTATTTTTTATATAAAATAAAATTTAATTAATTATAAAATATGATAATATATAATTAAAGTTATTTACCATATACTTTCAAAAATAATGTATTCTGAATCGGAATTCCTAAAAATCATAACCACTGAGTTGATATACAAACATAATTTTAACCCTCGCAATCACACTGTGTGGTCCTAGAGACCCCAGTAAAATTTATTTTTATAATAAAGTTATTCTAGTTAATCTCTGGTCCACTCCCGTTAATGTACATTCAATTTGTAACTTTATTCATCCACTACGAAGTCATTGGTTTTAAATTCCGTCAGTACTGTTTCTATAAGCATTGAAAGTAGCACTAGGGTAGGTTGGACCCCACTGTATGATTAATGTAAGTATATTTTACAGTATTGATGGCTAATACTATAAAAAATATGACGTTACTGATATTAATATTGCGCATAATGATAATAGTAATTGAGACAATAATAATAATTATATTAATAATTTAAAAGGATAAACCCAATAAAAATTATATATATACAGGGTGTCCCAGGACGAGCTTATGCTAACGTTATTTTATAAACTATTCAATAATATTTTACGAAATTTGGTATAGGGGTTTTCCGACATGCCCGTTTCAGCTAAAATATTTTTAAAACAGTAGCATTTGCGGTTTAACGAGAAGTTCTACTGCTTTGAAAATATTTTAGCTGAAACGAGCATGTCGAAACCTATATATATATATATATATATATATATATATATATATATATATATATATATATATATATATATATATATATATATATATATATATGTATAGTATCCCAGGACGAGCTTACGCTATCGATGTTGTAAAATCCACGGTATAAGAAGCTACGGTAACGCCACTGGCTGTATTTCGCGGTCAAACAGGTTAGTTCCAGGGCATATTCGCAGTGGCGGTAGTGCAGTTGGATTCTTGTGTGTGGTTTATAAGATACTTGTTTGATAAGTTCAATGTCATTATTTAATTGTGTTGTGATTGAATTGCCTTAAATTTAAGAACAAAGTAGAATAAGCATCTTTTTTATGTATGTCATTATCTAAATAACTAATTTGACATAATTTTGTTACAATCGCATTACTGAGATTTTAACATAATCCCATTTTAACTGCAAAATTGTAAGCTTTAATAAAAGCATTAGTAGGTATTGCGGCACTTGAGACCACCCCCACTCCTTGCTATTGAGTTTATACCACGTGACGTGTAATGGGGTTCTGGCTCAGTGACGTCACAGATAAGAGAGATGACGTCACAGATAAGAGATGACGTCACAGATAAGAGTAATGACATCACAGATAAGAAATTTTAAAGATAAGCATTGATGACGTCATATGACGTCACAGATAAGAGTATTTTTTTCCTTATTTTAATTTTGTTAAGAAGAAGCAGAAGAATTAGAAGCAGAAGAAGCAAGAAGAAGAAGCAGAAAGTAGAAGAAAAAGAAGCAGAAAAAGAAGAAGAAGAAGAAGCAGAAGAAGGAAGAAGAAAATTTTTTTCTCAAGAAAAAGAAGCAGAAGAAGAAAGAAAGAAGAAGCAGAAAAAGCAGAAGAAAAAATTTAGAAAGAAGAAGAAAAAATTCTTGTTCACAAGAAGAAAAAAGAAAGAAAAAAAATAAAGAAATACTCCATATAAATAAATAAATAAATAAATAAATAGACACCATACATCAATGTAATATTAGTTGCATAATTGTATTACTTTTTAGTTAAATACCCATTGCTGGGTGTGTCAATTTGCTTTGTACGCAGATATCGGTAATGATAATGACATATCTGTACCCGTGCGGACGTTTACCAGGCGTCACCTCATTACCACTCATTGCTATTTTATGTATGCTTTATTGTTTCAAAACATTGGAAATACGCATCCTGGCGTCCCGAGTGTGTATTTCCAACAATTAAGTTTAATAAAAATATTTTTATGTATGCTTTATTGGTGCATGTTTCTCATTTGAAATACGCACCCTGGCATTCTCAGTGTGTTTGTCCCGAGTGTGTATTTCCAACAATTAAGTTTAATAAAAATATTTTATGTATGCTTGTCTTGTCTTGTCTTGTCTTGTCTTGTCTTGTCCTGTCTTGTACTGTTTTGGGGTAAAAATAAAAGAACACATTGTTTGGTTAATATTTTTTATTTATTATTTATTAAGTATCTTTGCTACATCATAATAAATATTTTTACGAACATGTAATAAATGTATAGGAGATTTAGCAAAGTATGCAGCTGTACACTTACTTTTCTCGAATAATTTATAAACTTCCATTATTTTTATGTCCTCAACAGTTTTTTGCTCAAATTCACTTGTATGGGTAACATTAAAATCATGTGGTAGATGGTGCTGAGTAATTGCAAGAGTAGGATCATATATTATATTATTATGTTCTATCCAAAAATGTGGTGTAATCTTAGTACCATTTGAGTGAATGTTAGTACCAACCTATATTTTTGTAAATATTCCATATTTTTGAGCTACTTCGAAGAAAATTAAACTTCCTGCGAAACAAACACCACTGTAGTTTACCCGAATAAATTCTTGTTCAATACAATATTTAATTAGATTAAGTTGAACGTATTCTGGCATGAAATTAGACATGCTGATACGTCTGCTTAGTACAAATGTTGACGAAAGAATAATTATTTTTGACATATATTCCTGATACTGTTATTTTCATTTTTCCTTATACAAGATTTTTTTCCGCGTACTATTTTTTTATCTTTTCCTTATATTATTTTTTTATTATTTCCGCGTACTATTTTTTTATTATTTTCCTTTGCATTATTTTACATTTTACATGAATGTAGTACTAGTTGCATTTAATAATTTATTTTTTTTGTTTATTTAGTTATTTATTTATTTTGTTTATTTATATGTTTTAAAGCAATAATTTGGGTTTTTAAAATGAGAAATGCTGAATTATTGTAAAACATTTATTGTACATTTAAAAAACGAAATACATTTACATATTACTAACAATATTTGTTAATGGATTATAATGAATTATTTTATCGTGTATAATTAAACAGTATGCAGTTGTATTTTCAGATACATTTTCATTTGTCTCAAATTCCAATCTTATATCAACATTATCCGATTTCAATGTCTCACTTTGATGCGAACAATCTATGACTACCAGGGGTGCTGTATTAATAAATTCGTGAGGTGTCAATGAAGGCTCACATGGTTGTTCATAGTAAGACAATTGAAATTGAGTGTACATTTTATATAACATAGCCCAATGATTATTCTTAATATTTAAATTTAAATTATCATATGGATACATATCAGAATTTAAATACAGCTTAATATTACTTAAATTACAGTGATCAAATTTACTCATATCCTTATTAATTTTATTCTTGCGATCTGTCTGAAATCCCACGATGACAAAACGCGGTGTTTCCAACTGTGATGTAGTTTTGATAGCCCAGGAGTGACGTGTTTTTTGCAGGGGCGGATACTCATGAAGTTCCCAGCTACGAAACGCTATCTCCAAATTAATGCTATTCTCTATATACTTCATAAGCATCAATCGCTCGGCATCGGCTACTGATATATGTGGAATTTTCCAGTGAACATTCCTTAATTCAATTTTCATATTTTCTTTGGCGTCACTGCTTTCAATTGCATTCAAATCAGTGCTACTTCGTATTAAAACTAATTCTTGTTGTACATTTAGAACAATTTTTTTTAAAATCTTCACAAAATCCCAATTGCATATTGAGGTGGATGCATACATTGAAATTACCGTGATCATCAACTAGTTGTTTTGTTTCAGTCACAGGCAACCAACCAGCATTTTGTAAACGTTTACTTACATTTGTATTGTAAGAAACATAATTCTTTATAGTTGAAGTTATTCCAGGATTCCGAACTCTATCTATTACTATTCCTCCAAATTCATATCGAATTTCACTAAATAAAAATGCAAATGCATTGTTAACCAATTTAGCTGTGGTCGACACTTTATTATCATGTGTGAGAAGCTTACCCTCAATATAAAGTAAACTATTCCATGGTAGAGTGTACAAGTCTTGTTGTTGTATTGGAATGCGAATTTCATCATTATTGTCGAAAGTTGTGGAAGCATACGGTTTGTGTGTGTGTTTTTCCGCATGACTGATTGAATTATCAAATAATGCGTTTTCTGACACATTAAATATATTAGCATTCATTTTGGCGAATGCAAAGAATATTTTTTTTTGATTTTTTAAACTGAACTCCAATCCAAATAACTATTAATTTTATTCGCTTTCTTCGTTTATCCAGATTGAACTTTAAACCCAAGGGATTTTAAAAACTGATAATTAATGGGTGTTAACCCTTGAACAGTCTTCTTGCTATTGATGCAATTACAGTTTCGAGCAGTATTTATATTCTTGCGAGCAGGAAGATTAAAGTTAATTCCCATTTTGTTTTTTAAGATGTAGTCTTACCGTGATGAGTTCTTCTCCAGAACTAAGTAATTTCCCCTTATGATTTCCTATTTTAAGGGTTAAGGTAGTTATTACTCGCGTGTTAATTGGTAAATAGATTATTTCATTTGGAGCCTATATAATTATATATCCCGGTGGGACGCGCGGGAAAAATTCATGAATTATGTGCACTTTTTTATTATTTGAATAAGAATTTGTGGTTATGTTACACTCAATACATATTGAATTTTCTTTAATTATAGAAACAGGATTATCTGATTCATATAATTTATTAGCATCCAATCGACGAGGTTTAAACCCGAGAATATCACCGATTGAATCGTTTGGTGTAAAATTTATTTCCTTATTGCTTCTAACTTGACACTTAAGTGTATTATTATTTGCTACAATATTTAATTCAGTACCTGATTTTAAGTTTTTTTGTAAAAATTTATTTATATCATCTATTTCGTAAGAACCTTCTGGAATAGTAATTATATTATTTCCAATATAAAATTTATTATTTTCATTAGTAATATTCTGCATTGAGTTATATATATCCTTATCCTTATCGAGTATAATCGGCGGATGAAAATTTTCAGTTATAACTGAATTAGTACCGGAAAGCGTAAATGTGTATGACATGATGGTTCAACCAATACTAAGGAGTAATAATGCTTATTTATATAAAAATGCTAAGCACCAGTGGCCACATTTTACACTGTTATTAGGCTGATATTTATTGTAATTGTAGTCTATTGAACACCTGCTTCCAAAATAATCAACTAATTCTTTTGGTGGTGCTAGGTTTCCATAACTATCAAAATATATAACTAAATTATTACGTTTTTTATAAGCAACCCAATGCGACCCAGGCCCATCACTATTATCCAAATTAACAATGGCGCATTCGTTACGATTTACTTTTGCGGGTAAATTATTTCTCATGAATACCCCTCTAAAAATGGAATTTTCAGTACTTTAGCATATTTCCGAAGATCAATATTACTTAATGCCCTTGATGGCAATTCTATTGGCAGTTTTTTAAATGCAGTCCACGTCCTTTTCGATATGGTTTTAAGTAGAGACCTTTACCTATTGCAATGGCCTCAATCATTTTATTATGACATTTAGCTTCTTTTAATTGCTCGGTAGCAGCTTTTTTGTCGTTAACAGCCTTGGCAATACCTGCAGCACCACCCCCAAGTGCGCCTAAAGCGCTCAAGCCAGCGAAAATTGGAATTAATGGAAGGAATCCTCCGGTTTTCGGTACAGGTACCACTCTTGGATGTTTAATTTTTCGTTTTACTTTCTTAACCGTTCATAAAGCTATTTTTGCAGATTTATTTAAATCAGAACCAATACTATTTGTCTTTATTGCTTTCTGTGCGCTGTTGACTACGTTGCGGAATGGCAAACTTCCGTCATATTTTTTCTTCTGCACTTTTAGCATGTTTATTTAAGGAGCGCACGTCTAACTTCTAATGTAGTCATTGACGAACTGTGCTTGAGTAATGTTCGTGATTTAATTTATATCAAAATGCAAACTGTAAAGCAAATCCATGACTTTAAGGTTAAGAATTATGATTTTGATGGTGCTAGTAGTCAATCACGCCATAGCACATTGTTACCGGATATAGTAAGATGTATTATAGCAGGTCCATCCGGATGCGGTAAAACAAATGTTATGATTGCACTTATAGAGCACGAAAATAGTCTATGTTTTTCGAATTTATACATATACTCAAAATCATTATTCCAACCTAAATATAAGTATTTAAACATGTTACTAGAACCAATTGAAGGAATAAGTTATTTTGCATATAATGAAAATGAAGATATTGAAAAGCCGTGCAATGCGCAATGCAATTCTGTGTTTATATTTGATGATGTAGCGTGCGATAAACAAGATGTAATTAGAGAATACTTTTGCATGGGTCGCCATAAGGCTATAGATTGTTTTTATTTATGTCAGACTTATACCAGAATTCCCAAACATCTTATACGGGATAATGTTAATATATTAATATTATTTAAACAAGATGATATTAATTTAAAACATGTATATGCTGATCACGTAAATACAGATATGTCATATGAAAAGTTTAAGGATCTTTGTTCTTTTTGCTGGTCTAATAAGTACGAATTTATGGTTATTGACAAAGAAAGTGACTTAAGTAATGGGCGTTATCGTAAAGGCTTTGATCAGTATATTATAATAAATAACAGTGCCATGAGCTAAAAGGCTTCAGTTGCTGGTTAGCTGTCGTACGGTAAACATCTGAACAGGTTCAATAAAACAGCAACAGACTAAATTTATTCATACCTGTTTTTTGAGTTGTTTATCTAGCTATCAGATCTGTTTTTTATCTCGTTATCAGCTAGTTATTTGCTACTGGGTCTGTTTTTTCCTGTTTCAACAAGTAACAGCCCTGTTAATTTAAACCTATTTTGAACCTGGTGTGTGACCTTAAACCTGTTCCACCAATTGTTTTACCTGTTTCAACAAGTTAACTTAATCATTTATTCTGGACCTGGTGTTTGATCTTGGTTTTGTTTCACCACTTGTTTTAAATATTACCCCAAATAGCTGTTTAAAGCTAGTTTATTAATTTTGTTAAAAAATGAATGAAGAATTAACAAAAGATATAATTAGTACTCGGAATATTATTAAGCAAAAGTTTAAAAACCTTAGGCTCGACGAGGATGGGGGTGATAATGATGTATTTATTGAAAATCAATCACCCATGATTGAAGATTATCCATCAATAACTAGAGAGGATATTTTTAATTTAACTCAGGAACCCTCATTCAGGGAGTATTTAGACCAGTATGATCCATTACCACGGAAATATGATGAAGAGATGGTAACAGATGACAAAAATTCATTTGATTTCAAATATGGCGTGTGTTATGATGTGGATACTGATAAATTTTTTATAGGTGATTCTGAGTTAAAAATTGTGGGTAAGGATTTAGTTATAAAAAATATAAAATATATCGGGACACCTGGTTTATATGAGCTCTTATTTAAAAAAAACACCATTGGGGTGTACTGAAACCGATAGTAAAAAGTATGTTGATATTGTGAAAAGAACGAATGCTGCCCGTCGTCATTATAGTGATAGCGAGCAACTTTCAGGGAGCAGATCTCAGAAGTACACTTCCATTATTGCTCCAAACTTAGAGAGTCAGCGGAAAGTTACTCCAGCTTCTAAAAGACCAATTTCATACTCAGGTGCAAGTTTAGCCTTAAAAAATATAACTTCAAAATCTAAAAACCAAAGTTCCTCGTTAGGTGAAACTTATTTTAAAAAATTAACTAAAAAACGAGTGGAGTATGTATACTGGGATAATGTAAATGAATTGGTTGATCGATTTCGGCTTTTAATTGCATCACGTGATGCCGGTCATACAGGACACAATAATGAAATTATATCCATAATTGAGGAGTTAAAAGAAGCTGGAGTTATAAAATAGCAACAGTTCAATAATGACTCTTGATAAGTTTGGACGTCATATAGAGCATCATAAAACTAAAATATATACTAATAAAATAATACCTCTTATTTCAAGACAAATTAAAAGTTTAGAATTATATTATATAAACAAAATAAATATACTAAAAAATAATTTCCAAATAGAATAGTCTAAAGTGAAAAATAATTTAAAATCCACCATTGTTATAAATTGAAAATTAAAACTAGATACTTATAATATAATAAACAGTTCTAATTTAACTTTTTACACTTTACCTTGTACAGGTAAAATTATTCAAATTAATATAAATAATCCAAAAGAGCGTCTAAACTACAGAATTAATAACGAACCCCGTAGCTCAATAATAGTTGGTAAACACGTTGTAAAGGGGAATAAATTGATAATATATCCCTATGAGCTTAAAAACTAGTGAATTATATATTGAAATTGTACTGGAAACACCTGTTAACTATGTCGAAAATTAAACGTGAAATTGTTGAAGAAATACATAAACCAGCACGAGTACACTTTCAAAGAAGGCGTGTAATTACAAAAGGAATAGATGACTTATTCCAGGCTGATTTGGTTGAAATAATTCATTATGCTAGAATAAATAAAGGCTATCGTTACATTTTAGTTGTAATTGATGTATTTTCCAAATTTTTGTGGACTAAGGCCGTAAAAAACAAAACAGGTTCTGAAATTTCAGCAGCTATGAAAAGTATTTTGCTTAGTAATAATCGAATTCCTCAAAACTTACAAACTGACCTAGGAAAAGAATTTTATAATACAATTTTTAAAAATTTAATGAATAAATATAATATTAATCATTATTCAAGCTATAGTACAAAAAAGCATCTGTTGTTGAGCGAGTTAATCGTACCTTAAAATCAATGATGTGGAAAGAGTTTAGTTTACAGGGAACATATAAGTGGTTAAGTTTATTACCTAAACTTACGGAAAAGTATAATAATACAAAACACAAAACTATTAAAAAACCTATTAATGTCAGTAAAAAGAATGAAAAATTACTTTTTGATAGTGTTTACAGTGATATTAAAATTGTTGGAAAAGCAAAACTAAAAGTGGGTGATTTTGTACGTGTAAGCAAATATAGAGGGGCTTTTGTGAAAGGTTATACTCCTAATTGGTCTAATGAAATTTTTACTATACATTCGCTTCAATTAACAAATCCTATTACTTATATTCTTAAAGATCAGTCAAGGCAAATTATAAAAGGAAGATTTTATGAATATGAAGTACAAAAAGTAAAGTATCCTGATATATATCTTGTTGAAAAAATTTTAAAAAGGAAGGGCGATATGGTATTTATTAAATGGCTTGGGTTTGATAATAAACATAATAGCTGGATAAGTAAAAGTAATGTTGAATGAGAATTAAAAAGGGGAGCGACTTATTTTTTCACCAATTAAGCAAAAGTATAGCACTAATAAATATAACTCTTGTATAAGATTCTACAGAGGTATTTAATTTCTAAACATGAAAAAGCATAGATCACCCTATATGCTAACCAAGTCGGGAAATGTAAAAGTATTTAGTTTTTACATTTTAATATAGTAAATAACATTAAAAAATATGTGTAGTTAAAAAAATTATCTATATTTATTATTTCAAAATAAATAAAATAATTATGAAATAAAAATATAAAATAGTTCTGACAATAATATTCCTTCTCTAAACTTCCTCTAATATATAAAAATAATTTTAATATTATAAAAAATTATCACGTGTGGAACATTGGAATTTACCAACTGATAAAACCCGTATTAATGATTAGCTCCAAATATTGAACAATGTCAGTTATGCAACAAAAATAAAATAAATTGTATTAAAAGGTAAAAATTAATATTAAGTTAATTTATTTTTTATCATTTTATAATGTATGCGTATATTTTTAGCAATAATATATATGAAAGTGAGTGCAAGCGACTTTCCACTTTTCAAGAAAATATGTGGCCAAAAAGCTTCATTAAATTAGAAGACTTAGCACGAGCTGGATTTTATTATTAAAAAAATGGATGATAAAGTAATATGTCCATTTTGTAATGTTATAATATATAATTTTGAAGATGGGGATATTCCAGTTCTTGAACATTTTCGTTGGTCTCCGCTATGCCCATTTATTATTGGAAAAACAACTAATAATATTCCAATTAAGGAAACAAATACAAATATTATGATTATTATTGTTAAACTTATAAATAATATAGAAAATAGTAAAATGTGTAGTTATAATAAACAAAATGATGTGAATATTTTAAAATATATATATATGGAATAAATAAAAAAATTTAATAAATAATTGTTTAAAATATACCTATTTTTTTCTTTACAAACCCAATATCTATAAAAATACTTAAGGTTAAAATAAAACGTAATTATTTTTATATTATTTTATTGTAAATATTTTACATGCATTAAAATAATTCAATAACTATGTTTACAATATTTTATTATAAATATTTTACATTAACAATATTTTCCATTAATACTTCAGAATAAAACATAATTATTTCTCTTATTGCCAAATTATATACATCATTATTATTACATAAATTATATATATTATTAATAATTTCTCCTTCATATTTAGTAGATTCTTTTATAATATTGTAATAATATTTAAAAAAATTTAAAGATTCAAGATAATTTATTGTACGATTTATTAAATCAGATAATTGAAACAAATAATTCATAGATAAGCTCCCCAAATTTAAAGCACCATACTTTGATTTTAATTGTATTACTTTAAAAGAATCTACTGTGTCAAATATTATTTCAATATCATGAAATTTGTATGATTGAATATTAGTATCGAAATTAAAATGAGAAAGTATTGCATTTTGACATAAAAGAAATTCAAACCACTCTTTGGCTTCAAAAGCAATACATTTTCCTAATTGATTACTATACAAATTAATAATAATTTTATAATTATTTAAGGGGTCTATACCAACAGACACCCATTTAAAATTATCCAAAAAATACTTATGTTCCATAAAAAGTTTTCTATCATTTTGTATTTCATCACATTTAATTGTTGTTATTTCCTCTTCCAAATTATTATTTTCTATTTGTGGAATATTGTTTCATTGGTTAAGGCATATAATAAGCGGATAAAATAATAAAGAAAAAATATAATGAAAAAATGGTTAGGGCATATAATGAGCGGATATAACAACAAAAAAAAGTAATAAAAAATAGTATAGGGAAAAATTAAAAAATAATAAGGAAAAAATAAAAATTATATAAGGAAAAATGAAAAAATTGTATTAGGAAAAATGAAAATATTTTATTATCACTATTTGTGATAAGGTTTTTATATAAATATGCTAACATAAAAAATTATAAGGAAAAAAAAAATAAAAAAATTATATGAGGAAAAATGAAATAATTGTGAAAGGAAAATTGAAAATATTTTACTATCACTATTTAAGATAAGGTTTTCATATAAATATGCTAACATGTTTTTTTATAAATCATTAATAAGTTTGCAATTATTAGAAGCAGTTATATTTTTATATTTAAAAAGCTGTAAGTATTATTTTTTAAATATTTATTTTTATTAAAATTAAAGCTGGAATTTCAATGAATTTTTTTATTTTAGAAAAAATGGCTTCTAATATTTTAACCAATTAGGATCAGCAAATAATCAATTGCCAACCATCCATTTAACAGAACTAGAAGAAAAGAAAAAATATAAAATTAGTTCTGCAAAAATCATACAAACAAAATATGGGGCACGATTAATAGTTCAAACAAGTGAATTTAAAACATTTTTTCCTGAATCAAGTTAATTTCACAACCACATCACAGTTGGATACATTGCGTCTTATCATCGTGGGCTAAATCTCCTATACATTTATTACATGTTCGTAAAAAATATTTATTATGATGTAGCAAAGATACTTAATAAATAATAAATAAAAAATATTAACCAAACAATGTGTTCTTTTATTTTTACCCCAAAACAGTACAAGGCAAGACAAGACAGGACAAGACAAGACAAGACAAGACAAGACAAGCATACATAAAATATTTTTATTAAACTTAATTGTTGGAAATACACACTCGGAACAAACACACTGAGAATGTCAGGGTGCGTATTTCAAATGAGAAACATGCAACAATAAAGCATACATAAAAATATTTTTATTAAACTTAATTGTTGGAAATACACACTCGGGGCGCCAGGATGCGTATTTCCAATGTTTTGAAACAATAAAGCATACATAAAATAGCAATGAGTGGTAGTGAGGTGACGCCTGGTAAACGTCCGCACGGGTACAGATATGTCATTATCATTACCGATATCTGCGTACAAAGCAAATTGACACACCCAGCAATGGATATTTAACTAAAAAGTAATACAATTATGCAACTAATATTACATTGATGTATGGAGTCTATTTATTTATTTATTTATATGGAGTATTTCTTTATTTTTTTCTTTCTTTTTTCTTCTTCTTGTGAACAAGAATTTTTTCTTCTTCTTTCTAATTTTTTTCTTCTGCTTTTTCTGCTTCTTCTTATTTCTTTCTTCTTCTGCTTTTTTTTCTTGAGAAAAAAATTTTCTTCTTCTTCCTTCTTCTGCTTCTTCTTTTTCTTTTTCTTTTTTTGCTCTTGTCTGTGACGTTATTTCTTATCTGTGACGTCATCTCTCTTATCTGTGACGTCACTGAGCCAGAACCCCTCAATTATACCTAGACCTAACCTAACCTACTCAATCTCATTACACGTCACGTGGTATAAAATCAATAGCAAGGAGTGGGGGTGGTCTCAAGTGCCGCAGTACCTACTAGCATTATTCACTTATAATTATATACATATACAGGGTGTAAATGAAATAAGTGCATTAAATTTAACCAGTAATATAACTCGTCGAGAGCAACAATATTTCTTAATAACTTTTTCTCGAAATCGCATATTTTTTTTAGCATTTTTACAACCCCGTAAATTGACGAGTCGTTCCGAATATTTTTGTAATAATTGAATGTGGTAGCTATACATATGAAAAAATTTGTTTTAGTAATTGACAGTTCTGTCAGTTGTTGCAATTAAATTTTAACATTAGTAATAAACTTGTTTATAAGGTAAAATTCTGGCAAAATGCTTATGTTTAAGATTAGCGGATACACAGATATTGAAATTACCTACGGTGAAGTTCTCAAGGTCAACGAAGTTACACGAAAATCATCCTCTACGTAATATTGGTAAATTTATGTTGTACCACATACAATATCTTCGAGATTATCACAGTTTGATGTGTCACATATGATAATTTGGAATATTTTAAAAGAGTAACAGTTACTTCCATACCATGTGCAAAAATTTCATTGTTTCCAGCATTTCAATTTTGCGAATGAGTTGTATTGTTCACTGATAGGGCTGGATATATTAGAGAAAGTGTCTTTAATAATGCACAATACGCTTATCTGGTCACAAAAATCCTCATACTGTAAGAAGGAAACAATTTTCAACAAACAATATCAATAATTGTTGGGCGGGAATAAATTGACGAGTCATTGGTCCTCATATAATCCCACCTCGTTTAAATGGACAAAAGTATGTACATACTTACATTTTTTGAATAACGTATTTAAACTATTATGATTTGCCGTGTTGACACACGAAAATTCATTTTATAACCTCCATAACTAGTAAGCTCTTCCCACTCGCTTACTCTATTCACACAGTTCAGAAATCAGAAACCTTTTTCAATACACAATTTTATAATTTTGTTATTCAAATTTTAAATTTCTTTATTTTAAAAATTGTACTATTACGAATTTATTAATAATAAATATGTTTTCCGTTGATCGTTTATTAATTAAAGTGTCTACATGTATGCAACCACCACCCGACAATTTTTGTGCTGTGTACATCGATCTTTGATTCAAACAGCTGAGGACAACAGAGATCTTGCCAGTTGCGGGTAACGAAATTTTAAACAAATCTTTAAAGAATTTTAACTCAAAAACTAGAAGATTTAGAAAAAAAAGTATTAAGAAAAATTGTTGCTCTCGACGAGTTACATCACTGGTTAAATTTAATGCACTTATTTCATTTACACCCTGTATATATATATATATATATATATATATATATATATATATATATATATATATATATATATATATATATATATATATATATATATAAGGTACCACGGCCCAGACAGCTGAACTTGCAGTTACTTGACACCTTAGCTCCTTTATATAAAAATGTAATTTCATATTCATAGAGTCAGTCAGAAACCAGTATTCTTCTAATAATAAACGACATTATTGTACTCAAATAAATAAAATTTCTTTTTAAAAACCCTTCATCGAACTTACAAAATATAACTGGCGCAGTCGTAACGGATTATTTTCGGACGAATTTCCGCGCATAGTGAAATCCGCTTTCGTATCAACAATTAACCAAAAACGAGAAGGAAAAAAAGAAACAAGAAGAAAGAAAAGGTCCCAGTACGAGTCCAAGTTCAACACATCCACGAGACCACTTCGTGATGCGCAGAACCAGGCCCTGACAAACACAGAGCTGACCCCAGGAATCGACTCTACCCATGGACAGAGTAATTCTTCTATTGTGAGTAACACATGTCAGATAATTATCAATATCACTCAGACTCAGATTCTGATCGCGATACCCCAAATACTACCAAAGAATCCTTTGACTCAGAACCCGAATTTCCATTTGAAATTAATTTTATTCTCAATTTAAATAAAATCATTAAAACAAAAATGTCACCACCTGTAGCACAAGCGCAAGAAGCTGTACCTGTACCCCCGCCAAAATTAGAAAAGTATTATTTAGACATGATACCTGAATTTTATGGCGACAGTAAATTATTAGCAAGATTCATTGAAATCTGCGAAAAATTAGTGAAAAAATTCTATAATTTGGTTGACACGACAGATTTTCTGAATGAATTCTTGATGTTAAGCATACTTGCCAAAATAAAATTCGATGCCGCGATTAACATTGCAAGCGCCACATTGGAAAGTGGGAAGACTTGAAACATGCACTATTAAATGCGTATTCCGATAAACGCGATTTGTATACCCTAAATATCGAAATTACAGAATTACGGCAAGGAAACGAAACAGAATTTGATTTTTATAATCGTGTTCAGCACATTCTAAATTTACAAATTTCGTATATCAATAACCAAGTTGTCGAAGAAGCTAGAGCTATTTTAATTAGCTACTTTCAAAATTATTCCCTTAGAATACTACTTTGTGGACTCAAAGATCCATTGGGAACTCTTATGAGACCCAAAGACCCAAAAGATATGAATAGCGCACTAAACATGTTAACAAATGATTTTCAAATAGAAACATATAGCCGTACACATGCACATACACAATTCAAAAATAACACACATCACACTCAACAACCTAAACAAAAACAAGCTAACCATACCCAATATAGATAAGTACAACACCCTCAATTAATGTACAGACCTACTCCACCTAACATCCAAAATTTTAGACATACTAATAATCAATTCTCAACTAATCAACAACATAATAAACCTTTCAACAATCACTATCCCCAAAATCAATTTGTCAAACCCAATAACCAACCCCAGCAAAATGTTTTTAAACCAAATCCAAATTTAGAACCTTCCAAACCGACGCCTATGAGTGTCAGTACCAGGCAGTCGATGACACCACGCGCGAATTCCAATCCTTATCGTCCACAGCAATTCTTCCATTCCCTAAACAGACCCAACGTCATCGCTGAAGAACTGTTTAATACCGAAATAGACGAGTATACGGAATTCGAAATTAATGAACAAAACGTAGATTATTGCGAAAATGAACCCAATTCAGATTACTACGTAACCGAACCCGATCAAAACGGGTAAACCGATTTTTTTACTGTAACAGCCTCGGAACAAACATTGAACTAATGAATGTAATTCATAATCACAGCGAACTACCATTCATTATTTTCTCGGAAACGAATCTGAAAGCCCTAATAGACACTGGCAGTACACGTTCTTTTATAAATCCAACTATCGCAAATAAATTCTTTAAAAATAAAATAAAAAATGACCCATTCAAAATTACCATTGCACATGGAACATCTGTTGAAAATTATAGTATTATAATACCCTCTTCAAAATTATTCAACTCACCCAATACTTTGTTAAAATATCATTTATTTAATTTCAATAAAAATTTTGATATTCATTCGCACGAAAGATGAGATTCCCGTTTATGCTAAAACTTATAGATACCCCGAAATACATCGTAAAGAGGTACAAAACCAAATTAATAAAATGTTAGATCAAAACAAAATCCATCCATCCCATTCACCCTGGTCATCCCCTGTATGAATTGTCCCTAAAAAGACAGACGCATCCGGCAAAAAGAAATGGAGACCAGTAATCGACTACCGAAAATTGAATGACAAAACGATCGACGACAAATATCCGATACCCCACATTAACACGTTACTTGACACACTTGGCAGATGTCAGTACTTTTCGACTTTAGACTTAGCCTTAGGATTTCATCAAATTGAAATGAATGAATCCGATATTCAAAAGACCGCCTTCAACACAGAAACGGACATAACGAATTTTTGAGAATGCCATTTGGACTGAAGAACGCGCCCGCTACTTTTCAAAGAGTAATGGACAATGTTCTACGAAATTTAGTAAATGAAATTTGCCTCGTTTATTTGGACGATGAAATTATTTTCAGCACATCCCTTCAAGAGCATATACAAAATTTAAGAACAGTATTTAATCGTTTGAAGAAAGCAAATTTAAAAATTCAACTAGACAAATCTGAATTCTTGCGAACAGAAGTAGCATACCTTGGACACATAGTAACACCCGACGGAGTAAAACCCAATCCTGACAAGATCCGTGCCATCCAAAATTATCCATTACCCAAAATTACGACCGAAATAAAAACATTTTTAGGACTTTTAGGATATTACAGAAAATTCATTAATAATTTAGCACAACTTACAAAACCCATGACTAAATGTTTAAAGAAAGGCGCTACTATCAAATATAACGATCCCCAATATATTCAATGTTTCAATACCTGCAAAAATCTCCTAATGAATGACCCCATCCTACAATACCCGGACTTTAACAAACCATTTAATCTCACCACAGACGCAAGCGAATATGCCTTAGGAGCAGTGTTATCACAAGGCCTTATTGGTTCCGATCTACCTATTGCTTACGCTAGCAGAACGCTTAATAGTACTGAACAAAACTACAGTACCACGGAAAAAGAATTATTAGCCGTAATATGGGCAACCAAATACTTTAGAAGATACCTATACGGACGAAAATTCAAAATTATAACAGACCACAAGCCATTACAATATTTACAATCATTAAAAGAACCCCATTCCAAATTAATGCGTTGGAGACTTAAACTCGAAGAATATGATTACGAAGTAATTCACAAAAAAAGTTCCCTGAATACAAATACAAATGCGCTCTCACGCATCGAACTAAATGTAAACTCAGTAGATTCAGACTTCCAAAATCTTTACGACCTTATAGAAAATTTTAATGATATCTATAACCCCGACGACACCCAATCTTTAATAGTTCAACCAGATGAAGATGAACAGAAAGATCCTGAAACCGACTAAACCATTCATTCAAATCCCGAGAATCCCATAATTGGCATAACAATTACTGAATCCCCAGTAAATTTCGGCAAAAACCAAATTTTTATAACTCAGGTAAAACATTCTCCATCTAAGCCAAAAATTTAGAAATTTCATGTTGACAAAATGAGAATCTTTCTTCAAATATCTGAAATAAATTTTGAAAATGAGATTGTTAAATTCATTAAAGAATACATCCAACTACGTATTAAATATTATCTATACTTTGAAAGTCCCATTTACGAACAATTTAGTAATGTTCTACAAAAGTATTTTAAAAACACTGAAATCATGTGTATCAAAAGTAATACAAAATTAATAGACGTGGAGGAAGATGATGAAATTTTACAAGTCATTACAAACTATCATGAAGAAAAAACGAACCACCGCGGAATTAAGTCCACACACAAATCAAGAAGCGATACTATTGGCCAAATCAATTAAGAACTATCACAGACTTTGTAAATAAATGCGAAATCTGTTTGGCAGCAAAATACGAAAGAAATCCTATAAAACCCAAGCTTAATATTACCCCTACTCCTAATAAACCTTTAGACATTATTCACATAGACACACTCACCCTAGAAAATACTAAATTCCTCACCATCATTGACGCATTCTCCAAATATGTACAAGCATATAAAGTGAACTCTACCAATGCTATTGAAATCTCTAATAAATTAACACAATTCTTCTCTCATCTCGGCGTACCAAGATTAAATATTTTATACAATACACTTCAATTTAAAAATAATATTGTGAAAGAACTACTAGCCCTTCACAAAATTGACATACACTTTATCTGTTCCCAAAATCCAAATTCAAACGGATTAGTTGAACGTTTTCACTCCACATTAATACTACACATCCGTTTATTTAACTTGCAAGACAATTTCAAAAAAGAACTAATAGAAGACAAAGTTAACTATGCAATTTTAGCATACAACAACACAAATCATAGCACTACTAATCTAAAACCTATAGAAATTATTAATGGACATCCTGAAACAAATTCCTCACTAGAAATAGAACTCGAAAAACAAATAAGACAAGTTTATATCCAGAAACATAAAGAAAAGACCAAACTCGCGTACAAAAATATTAGCAACAAATTACAAATGGATAAAACTAAAACAATAACAAAATTAAATGAAACACGAGAAGAACTTCTTATAATACCTGAAACAGTTTATGTTCACAACAAACAGAAAGTAACCAAAACTAAAAACCTAAAATTTAAGAAAGAAAAAATTAAACGAATTAATTAAAATTTAAAAACCGCAGAAGTCAATACCAAGAATAACGATAAGAAACAATCTAAAATTCACCTAGCAAACATAAAAAGACCCCGCAAAATAATTAACGAATATCCCTCAATTCCAGGTCCCTCTTCTTCCCGTACTCGTACGGAATATCAAGGACATCACCCTTAACCCAGGACTATTGACTATTAAAATCGGACATGCAAAGCTGCAAAGAACTCAACATACTTTCGTACATTTTTACGACTTACAACCCCTCAAGTTACAATACGAAAATCTTAATAAACAATACTTAAATCTCATACACACAATAAACACGGACAATACAGTCACTGCAGATTACGAAAATAACAACAAAATTGTGGAATACATACAAAGTAATATTAATGAAAAATTTAATCATTTTTCCACACACTCTAGAACTAGGCGAGGTATATTTAATGGATTAGGAACAGCAGTAAAATCTATAACCGGATATTTAGACGCTGAAGATGATAAGAGATACACTGAAATTTTAAAACACTTAGAAGCAAATCAATCCAAATTAAATAATCAAATAAAGCATCAGTACTCTGTAAGTCACCAAATGATAGAATATTTCAACAAAACTGTCGGCACTATCAAGGAAAACGAAAATATTTTAAAATTAAAAATTGAACTTATGCACATTGTTATCGCTGGAGACAATAATAATAAATTATTAATTAAAGATATGTATAACCAATTAAACACTCTGTACACTATGCCATTCAATACTTTACAAGATATTGAAAATTCTTTAACCTTTTGTAAACTTCATACCTTGCATCGAAGCATCATCAAGTCACACGACCTATATAAAGAATGAAACAAAATTTCAAAATTTTATAATGACGAATTACCATTCGAAATAAATCAAGAAAATCTTTTACAAATAGAAAAATTTACTTCTGTTAATTGCAAAACAACAAAATTGTATACTTTATAGAAATTCCTATAAACTCAGTTTGAACTAATCCACCTAATTCCAACCCCCACAAAACACAATTCCGACTTTGTTACTATCATTCCTAATAGCGAGTATATTCTGAAATCCGAAGATGGTCATTTAAGATCTTTATACGACATGTGCACTTGCAATAAAGAAAATACTTATCAATGTCCCATAAAATTAAGGAAATTACCGAAGACTCCTGTGAGAAGAATTTTATTCTACAAAACAACGTCGAAAATTGCCATTTCATTAAATTAAATATAAAGAAAAATCACATTGAATACATCGAAGAAATTAACCAATATTTAGGAATTTTTCCAAACGCGGAACACTTACAAGCCAAATACAATCAAGGCGACAGCATAAGCGACATACAAGGCATACTTTTAATTAAAGAAGACAATTGTAAACTTCAAATCAAAAATAAAAATTTGCTTTTCAAACAAGGCACATTTGGCAAACTCTTAGTAATCGAAAATTTCGAAATTAATTACAATATTCCAAAAATTCCAAAAATGGCTATCGAACTAAATTCCATCAACGATTTAAAACCAATAAACAAGTTCGATGACACATTATACTACAATAATGATCAAATTAAAGCAAAAGACTTCAACTATTGTGTGCACTGTACATAATTTTCATCATCGGTGCCATCATCACCGCTGCAGTCTACTTCTAAAAGACGTTCCTAAAGAAAAAAGAACAACCCAAGGACGAAGACATCGAACTTCAATCGCGAACTTCATCCCCTAGGTCGGCGCTGAAGCTCCCCGACGAAGCTCAAGCGCAGGAGGAGTTACCACGGCACAGACTTGACACCTGAGTTCCTTTATATAAAAATGTAATTTCATATTCATAGAGTCAGTCAGAAACCAGTATTCTTGTAGTAATAAACGACATTATTGTACTCACATAAATGAAATTTGTTTTTAAAAACCCTTCATCGAACTTACAAAATATAACATATATATATATATATATATATATATATATATATATATATATATATATATATATATATATATATATATATATATATATATACCGGGTGTCTTAGGCCGACCGACACATGGGCGATTAACATGTAAAATTAGTTAATTGTGAATAGTATCTCCCCAGTGCAAGATATTAAGATGAAATTTTGCATGCTTATCCGGGGATTCTATTTCTATGGATTTCAATTCAAATCAGTCAATTTACAAGTGTAATATTAGAATAAATTAAGAAAAATTGTAGAAGTACCATGAATGTTATTCATATCTTGAAAATAATAGTATCTAAGCAACAGCTCTGATAGAGTAGGGGTAACGTGCGTGCTCCACAATTTAGAGAGTCGGGTTCGAAACCAACCGACAGCAATATTTATTTTTTAATTTTTTCTTTTCAAAATAATTTTTATTATTAGTATATTTTTAATCTTTTATTAATATTTAATTTAATAAAGTGGATACATTGTACGTAACAAGATTTATTTATTTAAAAAATATTAAATCGTACCTACTAATTACAACATTAAAATTTAAAAATTATAATAAATATTCAAAATGGCTAACTATAATTTGAAGAAATTTAATTTATAATAAACCAATAAAGCAAATAATAAAATATTTTTTAAATAAATAAATCTTGTTACGTACAATGTATCCACTTTATTAAATTAAATATTAATAAAAGATTAAAAACATATTAATAATAAAAATTATTTTGAAAAGAAAAAATTAAAAAATAAATATTGCTGTCGGTTGGTTTCGAACCCGATTCTCTAAATTGTGGGGCACGCACGTTACCCCTACTCTATCAGAGCTGTTGCTTAGATACTATTATTTTCAAGATATGAATAACATTCATGGTACTTCTATAATTTTTCTTAATTTATTCTAATATTACACTTGTAAATTAACTGATTTGAATTGAAATCCATAGAAATAGTATCCCCGGATAAGCATGCAAAATTTCATCTTAATATCTTGCACTGGGGAGATACTATTCACAATTAACTAATTTTACATGTTAATCGCCCATGTGTCGGTCGGCCGAAGACACCCGGTATATATATATATATATATATATATATATATATATATATATATATATATATATATATATATATATATATATGAAGCGAATACACACGAATACCATAGTAACCAGCGAAAGTGAATCGCGATACCTGGGGGTCCTGAAAAAAATAAGTACACAGCCAGTGTCAAGTTGGATGTCATGTTTTTTATTTTGTATCAGGCTAAACGAATCCAAATACCATTGTAACATTTTCATTAACCTTAATAAACAATATATTAAGAACAAGTGTTTTATATATATATATATATATATAGGTATAAATATCTATGAAGAAATATAAAAAAAAATTCTATCCAAAATAACCCCGCCCATGCGCGGAGCTGTGCCACAAGATTTTGCATCTACTCTAGTTTTCAATTTATTATGTTATAATATTTTAATCTTTTCATTTTAATCGTCAGGGATTGTACAATACAAGCCGGGTATAAAAAATTTTGGTATCGAAAAATTCAGATTTTTGCTATAAAATGCCATATGTCACCCCACAAAATTTTGGGGACTTTTATATTATTTGAAAAATAAACAAACTATTTTTTTATGTTAAATTGCTATGTCAAGGATGTCTTGGGACACCCAGTATAGCATATTGTACTCATAAGTTGATTTGTGCCCAGAATTCTAATTCAGTCGATCAATCTAGGACATACGTCTCGTTTGCATTAGTATTAAATATAGATACATTATGCATTTTACTTTTACAAAACGATCTTCCCCGCTTTCGCTGCGTTGTGAATTTTTTATTTGGCGAGTTTCTCTCTATTCTCACGTGAGGCAATACTAGTCATATGCTCATTGTAGATAATCGTTTACTATATTGTATTTCATTATTTATGTAGGCATTACATTTTGAAATCCCAAACCCAACTTCACTGTCCCCAAGTTAGTTATTCAGCGCTCCGTCAGAGTAACTGGCGTCTTTCCCCTCGTTTATTATAGTTCGAACCACCCGATCTTGAAACGAATTGGTTGGAGACCGAACCTTAGTTCGAGAACTTGTCGTGGGGGTCAAGTTAAGGTTGGTGTCGACAGAGCACTTGTACCCAGAGCAGGTTTAGTATCTTTATAAAATTGGCACTCAACACGTAGATTAGTGTTATAAGTTGTGCGACAAACACGTAAGTACAGATATTATTTTTCGTAAACCTCTTCAAATACGAAGAACTAGTATAGTACTGCTTTGTGAAATTTATCTCTATATTCCTGAGCCGACTTAGTTGTTAGACTACGTTCTGGTTTCTTTCGAGCTGACAATGACATACACTTGATGAGTGAAATACGTATTCACACCCAAGGTAACGGCGAGCGCATTGAAATATTCATTGCCATTATAGAAACCTATTTCCATGTCTCTCAGAGCGTCTAAATGAAAAGACTAGGTTTAACAACACCTTCAAAGAGCTCTAGCTATACATCCTCCTAGTTCATTGGGGTCTCATATTACCACCTTTAAATTGGTAGAAGACACGTACCAGGCTCAGATACTTCAAGCCCCTACCACTTCGACGTTACAATCTTCTAGAACTCGACTTAGCTTTCACGAGGCCTTCTTCAGCTATTCACGCTACCGAATCAAGACCAGCACCAATCACAATACCTCTAAATCTAATTACTTCATGTTGGCATTTCGGAGACACTACACACCCTTCTCCGGCTTGCCTGAAACCCCAAACATGTCATTTTTTTGGTTGCGCTCATAAAAATGTAATTCTTCTCACTTGCCTACGTTGTTCAAAAAACGGTCCTGCCGCTTCCGGTTTGTCTGCCGCTGTAAACGACAGCATTCCTTAAAAGTGGATAGAGCAGAATGAACATCTTGGTTAAATGTGCTTCGCAAATTTTTCACTAACTCTAACGCCGCATTCATGGTCCACCGCAAAGGCTCTGATGATTTCCCTTCTATTGATGTCGTCATTAACTGTACTCATATCTCAGCCTTGATTGATTAAAGAGCTGACCATAGTATTCTTGGGAAGAAAGTGGTTCCAGCTTATTTCGGCCATAACCTTACAAACTCATAGAGAACATTCACCGAAAATCTTCACTGCTGATGAAGCCTCTTAGATTGTATTGGGCCGCGTTTCCCTTTCTGTATCAACAAGAAGAGAAGCTAGGGAAATCAGTGAGTCTATTTAGCTTACCATGCACTCATTTGTCTTTCAATTCACTTTTCAAAACTATTTCATCTGGCTTTAGTATTTTAATAAATACTGGCATTTAAGATTCTTTGATATTGCTGCCGTAAATCGCATTCGCACATTTTTATCACTTACTTCAGCCCAGCAGATTGCCTTAAAACTCGTCAGAAAACTTTACTCTGAGCTAGTAGCAAAATTATGTACAAATTTAGTGCGATCCATTTTCAATACTGCTGGATCTTTACCTGTCAAGAAACATTAGGATCGTCTATCTCTTGCTATGTAGATTTACTTGAATGTCTATTTTAATATAATGCTTGTACTCGAAATTGTTGGTTCCTCCAAAAGCCCATGGACTTCCCCTATACTTTTACTTAGTTAAAAATTCATGTAGTCCAGGTTAGTATTTTCTTTGCTTTATGGTCGTATAATGAATGCAGTCACTAAAATAATTTGCACATTCTCTATCTTTTGTGTCTGCAATCCTTGTTAACTTACGGAATGCTAATTACCTGTCAGCTATTGACTTGAAAAGCGCCTTTTGATAGAGAGTTCTCGTGATAAAAGCTTTAACTCTACCTGGTCGAGGACTTTTTGAAATTACTTGCATGCCATTTGGGTTGTGCAATGCCGCCCAGTCTCAATAAAGTCTGATGGATTCATTGGGTGAAGTGTGCATTATATAGTTGACTTTTGAGAACACTCAGATCCCATATTAAGGACGCAATTCATTTTGTATTTCTACACATCTATAACTACTCGTATTTTGCAACTTTTTAGTGGCTGAGACCCGCTGAAGGTGAACTCATTATTTAATGCTAGGGTATAACTTTATGATGCTAAATTCTGCTAATTTCACAGAATATTTTTGTTTTGCGTTGTATTTGAAGAAAGGTCTTAAGGATTTCTCTTTGTCTACCAACTATGAAGTGAAGCGGTTCACACGATTCTGCAACGAGTTCATTGACTCTGAATTTTATATACAGTGTGAACACTGAAAACCGTGACATAGGCGTTTAACATGGGAAAACAGTTTTTTTCAAATATCATCTGTCCCGCAAGACTATAATGGGAGTTTTTGATATGATTAGAAAGATTATTTAATTTGGCATCGAAAAGTATCTAAATACTCCTAATTTAATGGCTTATTATTGAAATATTTGCAAAAGTATAATGCAATTTGACAGTTATTACTTATAATTTATTAAAAACAGTATAGTTCGGTTGTTAAGGGCGAAATTTTGCCTCCACCCTGCATTTTGTGATGCAAGCAAGCCGTTTGGGTCATATGTTACTGAGACTATACCCTACCGATTAAGAGATGTAGCCACCCGGAAATACCCCGGAGGCACAAGTTATTGCGGGTTGTATACCTCATTGGCGCAGTTTTCTTAAAGTCACCGTGGTGCGCAAACCATTGGATCTTCAAAGTTGAATTTTTCTAATAATAATAACAATGGAAAGGTCTTTGATGCTGCAGAAAAAAAAATGTTTGGTTACATATAATGTACACATTTTTCTCTTGAATTTAGCACATTGTGTTTTTTTGAAGAAAATTTTGGCTTCCTTGGCCGATTGCGCAAGAACGCAACGTCATACTAGAAAATAACCCGAATAAAAATTGTAGCGCGTTCAAAGAGTTATCGATATACGGCGTAGTGGCGTGTTTGTGACTTTCAGAGGCCCACCGACACGGAAGTTTCTAAAGAGACACGTAAGTGAGCCGAGCCGTCCTGCGCAAGACAGACCATTGTTACGTCAATTGGAGCAAGGCGTTTAGTTTATAAGTTGCTTGGACAATACTCTACCGATTAAGAAGTGTAGTCACCCGGAAAGGTTGCACAGGCTCTGTGTATTGAGGGTTGTATACTTCATTGGCGCGTTGTTCTTAAAGTAGCAGTGGTGTGCAAATCATTGGGTCTACAGAGCTGATTTTATATTTATATTACTTATAATGATAAGGTCTTTGATGCTGCCGCGCAAAAATAACGAGTTTGATTACATATAACGTATTCATGTTTCTCTTGAATTTAGCACATTGTGGTTTTTTGGAGAACATTTTGGCTTCCTTGGACGATTGCGTAAGAACTTTACGTTATACCGGAAAATAACCCAAATAAAAGTTGTAGCGCATTCAAAGAGCTATCGATATAGGGCTCAGTGGCGTGTCTGGGGCTATCAGAGGCCCGCTGACATGGAAGTTTCTAAACGGAGGCGTAGGTGCACAAAGTCGCCCTGTGCGAGAGAGAACATTGATGTGTCACTTCGAGTAGCCGTTTAATTCATAAGTAGCTGGGACCAAACCCTACCGATTAAAAGATGTAGCCATCCGCATATGCCGCGTAGGCTTCGTATATTGCAGGTTGTATACCTCGTTGGCGCATCTTTTCTTATTAAAGTCGCAGCGGAACGCAAACCATTGGTCCTACAGAGCTGCTTTTATCTATATATATATATATATATATATATATATATATATATATATATATATATATATATATATTATTTGTAATGATAAGGCCTTTGAGAAAATTTTGGCTTCCTTGGCCGATTTCGCAAGAACGCTACGTTATACTGGAAAACAACCCTAATAAAAGTTGCCTTGCGCGAGGAAGAACATTGTTGCATCAATTCGAGCAAACCGTTTGGTTTGTATGTTGGTGGGACCATACCCTACCGATTATGAGGTGTAGCCACCCGGAAATGCCCCGCAGGCACTGAATATTACGGGTTGTATATCTCATTGGCACGAGTTTTCTTATTAAAATCGCAGTGATGCGCAAACTATTGGACCTACAGAGCTGATATGTTTTTAGTATACATTGTAATGAAAACGTCTTTGATGCTGCAGTGCAAAAAATGAGTTTGGTTACATATATCGTATCCATTATCCTCTTGAATAGAGCATTTTGCGGTTTTTTTTTTTTGAGAAAATTTTGGCTCTTTGGCCGATTTTGCTAGAAAGCTACGTTATACAAGAAAACAACTTTAATAAAAGTTGTAGTGCGTTTAAAGAGCTATCGATAGAGAGCTTAACAGCGGGTCTGTGGCTATCAGCGGTCCGTTGACACGGAAGTTTCTAAAAGGACGCGTAGGTGCACGAATGATAGTGTTACCTATGTATTTGTTAGCGTTCAGCGAACAGGCCGGCTCGGCGCACCTACGCGTCCCTTTAGAAACTTCCGTGTCGTCAAGTATCACAGAAATAAACAATCGTTTCAATTAATGTGTCGTGAAAATAAAGGGTCAATTTAAGTCATTCATATAAATGTTACTTCATTTCTACGATACTTGAAATTTTAAGTTTGTTTAGAAAATATCAACAATCATATAAATTTACCAAACATACAATTAAACTAATATTAAAAAGAAAGTTTTGTGTTGACCGTTAATTTGAAATGTTTGTTTGAAAAATTTGTAATTATATTATCAACAAACATTTTAATTCAACAATCAGTTTAAATCTTTCTTTTTAATGAGAGTTTATTTTTACGATACAATAATTTGTTCGACTGTTTTAAAATGTGGGAATAAATGTTAAAACGGCATTCCATACTCGCCAATGCCTAATACGTTTAGTTAAAAGACTGGTCTCTTCCATGTTCTCCAGATAACTGTTTGAGACATTTCTAGACATCTAGCTGCATACTTCTGTATTCGCCCTTCTCTTCGGATAATGTATCTTGATCGTGAGGTAATGTTTTCTAAAGCCCCTGTTATGATTCGTAGCTTAAAATTTTATCGATATTTTATTTCTATACTTTACTAAGTGCTTAACAAAGTATTGGAATCAATTAAATTTCAATCTTGTTTTGCCTGTCTTTTGATTAATACCAAGATGGACATGTAATGGCTTAATTAAAACAAATAAAACAAGTTTATATGTACAAACAACACTCAAACCAACTTAAATTGTCGATTTGGGCATTCTAGTTATCATAAAACAAAAGTTATCAGCAAAAAAAATTACTCCTTAATTGTTTTGAACAGTGTATATTATAAATAAACGTATTGTTTAATTTTTAATTTATCGTATTGGGTCTAAAATACTAATCTGTATAATAAAAGGTACTGGGGTGCAAATGACTACAATATAGTTACCACTTAATATCCCAAAAACCCAATACTAATAAACACTGTATGTGACTGTATTATACTCGTAATATATAGTATAATAATTATATTTACCGCCTCCGCCTTCTCTTGTCTCACAAGAATATAGTCCACTGTGTCTTGTAGATACATTACGTATGGTTAGTTCACTTCGAAGTATAACTTTGTGGTTCACTGG
>OY720464.1:8313841-8323841 GCA_963082715.1 Harpalus rubripes
TCGGTTTTCAAGCATTGAAATAAAAAAATATGATGTGGCCAGCACATTACCTTCAGTCAGTTCTATGTAATTTGTACAAATTTCATACAGAAAGTTCCTTACTAAAGATTTTATTTCTTGTACATCTCCTTCCGGCAGTTGCATGTATTTTATGCAAATTCCATACAGAAAATTTATAGCAAAAGATCCTATATATCCAGTAAAATTATAAGACACACTATGTCAATTTCACTTGACACTGACATTTTTCAATCAGAATTTTCTTAATATAGTAGCTGTTTCCACGGCTATGGTTGCTTTATGAAATTTAATTTCTTTATATTTTTTTAACTCTATATCCATTTAATATTAAGTATAAAATGCAGTCAAATCGTACAGAGAATAAAATATTGTTTAATATTTATAATAACATTAAATGTGAAAAAATGATATTTAACATAGTTTTTTCAAGAAAAACTGTTAAAATCTTCAAATGATGGTACTTCCGGTTGACCAATTGTAACCAAAATCTAATCAGCTCTTCATATGGATGTAACGAAGAAGAATACGAAAAAATTGTAATTTTTGAAATTGTAGTATTAGAGTTATCGCAGACGAAATTTTTGTTACACACACACACATCCACACACACATCCACACATACACACACACATACAGACATCATCGTAAAAATAGTAAATTTGTATTCTTGGGACCTTAAAACGTGCTTATTGATTAAAAACTCATCATCGAATTTTTTGACCAGACAATACCTTCCTTACCTAAAGGTGACGGAAGGTAATAAAAATATTCGACCATACAGCAGTAGAAACAATTACGCAAAGAGAAGAGGAAATACAAGAACAAGTCTGATTCAACAATATAAGAAAATCCAGATATAATAATAAGTACCAGATAATCTAGATACTAAATCTTCCAAGAACAAAGAAAACATCCGAACAAGATTTCGATGTGGAAATGAGGAAGCAGTTAAATACTTCTGGAAACCCGAAGAAAACAAAAAATGTCGCATTTGCTGTGACAATGATGAAACCTTAGAGCATTTGTTATGGAGATATAACACATATGCACGTATCTGTAATTTGCAACTTGTCAAATATTAGGTGCATTTTTTGCATTTTGTGCCATTTTTTATGTGTGATAGCTCAACGATTTTGTGCAAACAATTATATATCGTTTTCGAATACAAGTTGCGGTTTAATATACGTGAAAGTTTGCACGAAATTGTAAACAGTTGCAGATTACGTGTGACAAGTTGCAGATACGTGCATACGTGTGATACTCCCTTCATAGATTTGTCGTGGCTTTGAGTACCAACACCAAGTTAATATGAGGCAACATGTTTTAAAAGATTCCGGTATATGAGAAATATTCGTTTTCCGGGAATGGACTGTGTCATATTTTGAGTCAGAGCTCAACGTTTCGCCCGCAGTCATATGGGGCATCTTTAGGAGCAAGGGGGATAGTACTGTCTTAAACACGGTTACCCGACGTGTCAACCACGCTAGAGGCCGAGTTTAAGCAACAAGAAGGGAGACTCAGTTTACAAGGTTACCCGACGTGTAAACCACGCTAGAGGCCAAATAAACCAAGTGGTTTATTTGGCCTCTAGCGTGGTTTACACGTCGGGTAACCTTGTAAACTGAGTCTCCCTTCTTGTTGCTTAAACTCGGCCTCTAGCGTGGTTGACACGTCGGGTAACCGTGTTTAAGACAGTACTATCCCCCTTGCTCCTGAAGATGCCCCATATGACTGCGGGCGAAACGTTGAGCTCTGACTCAAAATATGACACAGTCCATTCCCGGAAAACGAATATTTCTCATGACTCAGACTGTGGAAGCCTACGCAATGATTCCGGTATATGCCTACAATGGATGAAGAAGGTTAGAAAAGTACGAGACAGTGCTGAACAGTATACCAATGAACTAAATAATAATATTATTGTTAATACAATGTAAACAGATTCAAAGCCGAAAGGCATGAATTAATAAATAATATATATAATATCAGTAGCATTCTTTGAAGCTTTATTCCCTGTACTTTTCGGTAGTAGCTATATTTCGTAATTTGTTTTTGATTTGACGAATTTACTATTTGCTCGACGATTCATACTAAATTTCGTGTTATTTATGGGGTTGGAATTGCAGCAGTTTATACATTTCAGAGTATCCTTTTTGCAGTTTTTAATATCATGGTTTTCTACGCATATACATAGGTCATCCTGAAATCTTTGAGGGACATTCTTTAAAAAAAAAATACAAACAGCCGAAAGTTGAACTTCAACAGTAGCTTATCAGAGTAAATTATTCCGCACATTTCCATCTTCTCCAGTTAAACGGTATTTATAGAGTTATATTTTAACAATAGATTTCTTATTATAGGATTAACTTGGATTACAGTATAGTCCACTATCAAGTATACATCCGTGGGATCCTTGATGATGCAAGTGTGGTAGTGGTTTAAATCTTTATGCTTGACCTTGAAGAAACATAACGTCGGTTTGGAAGAAGACTGTCATAAGTAAAAATTAATAGATTACCAGGAAAGGCATTTCAAAATTTGCAAAATGTTAAAACATTTATATTTCTACCAGGATAAATAAAAGGAACAAGCGGCTCTTTGTGGGATTAATAGGCATTTTGAACTATATTTGAGAATAATAATTTTGAACTTACTTACACTTGCAACCCCCATTTACAGCCCTTATTTAATTATGTAACAGTCTTGCCCAAAAAAGATCATTTTTTTAATATCAATTTATGGAACAAAATCAGGATTTTTGGGTATTTTAGGTATTGATACAAAAAATTTGAAGAAACAAAATTAAAAATTAATTTTGCACAGAATAAAAACTACAAATTGTTATAAAAATCTAAATAATAGCGAGGAACAATGTTTTTTTTAATTAGGGAAAGAATCCCTTTTTTCTTGGCCTCTTTAATACCTACTTTTTTCTTATAGGCCCTTTTTAATGACAGTGAATTACAATCTTTTTTCTGACGTTTTGAATTTATGATATTGGCAGTGAAGTATTGCTCTTGCTGGTAAGAATTTTTATAAAATATTTTCCCCATTTGGCCTTTTTGCACCATGAAAACTTTCATTTCTGTGATTTTAACTTCCTGGTTTTTAAATATTGTATTGATACCCATGTCAGTGGCAAGTTCCTTAAAATCAAATATATTTTCATGGCACATTTCTTCTACAGAATACGGCTTGACATTTTTTCTTGCTTGCCTAATAAGCGTCACATATTGTTCCGGGGAATGAATCGGTGTGGATTTTTTGAATTTACGGACATTTCGTTCAATTACTGAATGGGCATTATCGCCTTCATTCTGAGTATGGCCAGTTATGAGATATTTATGAGTTATTGATTGTATGTTCTCTAATTTTGAAATGGCAAACATATATAAAGCAAAAATGCATTTGTTTTTGTTTTGCCCCGTACAATTATCACTGTACAATATAATATCTATCATTCTTTTCTCATTCCGAGCTTTATCGTTCAAACACATTAGATAATTCCACACGCAAGAACCGATTTCATTAGCTTCCCTTTGTGCTTGTCCTTCGTGCCAAATATAACAGCTAACTTCGTTACTTTGCAGTTGGTATATAGTTAAATTGTAAACATTCAATTTTAATACATAATAATAAGATGATGCATTCCCTGTTGAACATGGCAACACTGCTTGTAAATCATAAATGGCAACTATGTTGTCCGAAGCTTTATCCTTTTCTTTCTCAATGCGTGAAAGCTCTTTTTCTTTGAGATGGTTATCATATTTTTCTTGCAGCTGAATCTTTTCATTTGTATTTGCATTTACAAATCCAAGACAAAGCTCGCATTGATCTTTTTTCGGGCTAAAAAATGCAATATTGAATTCCTTATTGAATATCGTGTAATACATCAAATAATTCGACGAGGGTATATTTTGTTCTTGGCATGACTTCTTGTAGTCTCCATAGAGCTCCGCAACTGTCTTACTACCTTCTATATAATCCTTTTTTGTTTCGGATCGGCAGTAGTGACTTTCGATTCGAGGTATCGAATTTATATGATTCCTTATACCATGTTTGATATCATCCGAAATAGTTGCATGCTTAGTATGTTTTCCTCTCATTTCTGGTCGTAATATCCCCTTTGTTAACGATTCTTGTTTTTCATTTACTGTTCGTATAATTCTACTATTAATTCCTAACGTGGCCATAAAAAATATCTTACAGACGGAGATTTTTTGTCCATTTAAATCCAAATAGAAAGAATTATTAAAACTTCGGGAACTTTTTGCCTTTTCATACCTATATTTTGGTTTCACTAACTCCATACAAGTCGATATGAAATCGCGTTGTCTTTGTAGATTTCTCATTATTCCTTAAATATTTTTTTTCTACCTTCTTCTGTAAACTTAATAGAACACTGTAGACGACATTTATTACCACAAGGCGACAATATTTGTTTAGCGTCACGTGATACTAATTCGCGCTCTATAGATCCATCTTCTTTTCTAACTGCTTTATAAGATTTGTAAGCTAGACCACTATTTCTAAGGCGCTTGGCTTGGTTTTTTTTGCCAATTTTCTTTTCTTTCAACAGAATCAACAAGTGAAGATGATGATGAATCGTTTGTGAAATTTGGATCAGCCATTGAGTTATCGGAGTCAAAAGGTTCAATAAGGTTTTCAGTATCTGCTGCTATGTTTCTATCATCCATGTGTCCATCAGGAGAAGAATCGGACAAGATCGCTATTTAACAAACAAATATTAGTACATAATGTTTCTCAGTAACTGTTTATTATATAAATGATCTTGACTTACTATTTACGAGGTTTTCATTGCGACAACAAGGGATATTCATTTCTTCATTTATGGTTTCTTCGTTCGATGTTGAAGGTATCATAATATCTATAACAAGTTTGTCTAATTTGTAAATGTTGTAGTCTTCGTACAACTATTTGACAAAAATGCCTTTTCCACGATCACTAGCATCTATAATGATTTTATCAGTATCTGCTTTATTTGGGACATCTACAGGAATATTTGTGGTTGCCGTTTTAATTTTCCATACCACAGTATTTTCATCAGAATTTTTATCTAACGGCATACAAGTATCCGATTCTTGCTGTTCTCTTGCAAGTTTCATAATTAATAGTGAGCGCTTGCTCATTTTAAATACCCACTCTAAAACTGAATGAAAATGTATTATTATCTTTTTTACAATAATATTATGTTAATAGCTGTTGATGTTGTTCCGTTATTTACCGGTTCAAAAAAAGGAACAGACAAAAACAAAAATGTGGAGGCACACTTTTATTTATAAAAATGTATATTTAGTTATTGAAAGTTAGTTTACGTATAAATACTTTAAAAATATATTTACATTATAACCTACATTTTTTGACAAAACAGACATATCTCAAAAAGTAACATAAAGAGATTTACTATTTAAAACAAATTTCTCAAGAATACTGAATCATCTCTAAATAAAACATTAGCTCAATAATAAAATCAAATAATCTACTCTTACCTTTTGCAGAATACTGTTCCAACTCAAAATATGACTGTATTCACTAAAACTCTGAGTACAAACTGAGGAACTTTTTAAAATGTGACACTATTCCATATAAAGAACGACACTTCTACGGCAACAGTCAAGGCACAACTAACATGTGACGGTCTTACACAGAATGACAGTATAAAATTTCGGAAAAGACAAACTTACAAATGCCATCTAGCGATATCTTCACGAGTTACAACTTGTGCCTGTCTTCTACATAAATATATTGACAAAAAGTAGTACTGTGATATAAAAATCTCAAATATGACGATTTTTGAGTTGTGACTGTCTTCTTCCAAACCGACGATAATTTCGATATTGACACTCTCAAAAATGATACAATCTCAAACATTTTTTCCACTTTATCAAAAGAACCATTGGGATTACAAAAAAATGTGTTACAAAAAATATTGCTACATCAATTCTACACAAAAAAGGTTATTACAAAATTGTATGCATGACTATTGACTATACTGTATTTCAGATAAGAACAAACTTAGGAGTAAGATAGGGCCTACGATTCCAGCTTTCTGATTGGTCTAAACGCAAACCAAGTTTACAATAGCAATATGTAAAGTAGGTATATTATTTATTCCCTTTTGACTTTATAATCTATTTAACAGCTTTAAATAACTGTTTACTTACTAAATACTTAACAAAAACAAATTTTAACGTTTCGAGTTGTCAAGTATGTCATACACGAAACAAAACTAATTTGTAAGATTTATGTGTGTAAAACAGACTGGCGTCGCAGAGCCACCAAGTCTATTCTTATCTGAAATACAAAATAATAGTTTTCTCAAAATGTTTACTTTTAGTTTCCAAAAATGAAAATGACTATATTTACATGTGACATTATTTCTAGGGACATTATATGTAAGTAATACATAACACCAATAAATTAACAAAGAAAAAACATCTCCCCTATGTTTCACAGTATAGGTAGGCATTGGAAATTAAAAGTATTCATACCGGGTGTTAACGAATACGTGTTACAAATTTATAAGGTATGTAGTGATGCAAAATAAATTAACTTCTACTAATAAACGCATATACGGAAACGCACTGTTTTCGGGCTACAAACTCTTAGAGTTATAAGCTGCCTTAGTTTTAGTTGGCTCTGACCTATCACTTCAGTTATTTTGCTTAATTTAAATTTTAGCATTATATTGCAGACGCATTATGAACAACTGAAGTGGTAGGTCACAACCAACTAAAATTAAGGTAGATAATTTTCCTTTAAGAGCCTGTAGCTCGAAAACGGTGCGTTTCCGGATGAGTTTATTAGTAAAAGTTAGTTTATTTTGCATGCCCTACATACTGTATAAATTAACACATATTCTTTAACAGCCTGTATAAATTTAACGTTTAAGAGGAATGGATCCCCCTGCTACTATATATGAAGCGAAAATTCTAGTAAATTGATCCTGTACTAAAACTATTAACATTTTTAAAAATTCAACATTAGACGAACATAATTCTAATATGAACCTGCATTAAAAAAATGTTGGAATCTATTAGTATTTGACTTTGATTTTATAGTGAAAACGAGAAATGCCGTTTTCTCCATACTAATATATATCAATAACATTTTTTTAAAATGCGGATTCGTCTAATGGCGAATTTTATAGTTGATTGACTATAAAAAGTGTGCTGTGAAACAAGATAGACCGGTTTCTGTCGGCTCTGGTTTTGTCGGCCCTTTTCGATTAAACGAAGCCTTATATTAGACTTACATTGGTCATCCCATTATCAGTTTCGGCAGAGTTATTCAGATAAGTATTATATTTTATTTGCGTTAGATATTAGGTTTATTTTTTATTTATTATAATTTTGTATTTTTGTATTTTGTATATTAAAAATTAATTAATTTATTAGTTACGTGGTAACGTGATATTTTATTTTATTTTTGACAGTTTGACAGATATAAATTGTATTCTTATACAATTTCAAAAAGATTCTAAATTTGATTAATAATAAAAAGGAGAAACGAAATGGTAATGTAAGGTTACTTTAAGGCTTTCTATTCTAATCTGTTATTCTTTAGTCAAGGACGAGCCTGGTAAGCTGCTTTGACTTCTTCCTTTACCGAAAAAACCCGTATTACCTTTCTTTTCTATATTATCTATTTAAATAAAGATGAAGAGTAAATGGAGAATGTATGATGAGTGTAAGTTGGGGACGTGGAATGTCAGAAGTGTGAATGGGAAAGAGAATGAGTTGATGAATTCAATGCGAATGTACAGTGTAGATATTTTGTGTGTGAGACAATGAGGAAAGGATGTTATGAGGAAGAAGTAGAAGGTATATTTTGTTTGTGGTCGGGCGTTCGTGAGAATGAGCGTGCAAAGCATGGTGTAGGTATACTTGTGAGTGAAAGAATGAAGCCGTTTGTACGAAGTTATGGCTGTACTTCTTCGCGAGTTTCTTGGATGAGATTCAAGGTAGGCTATATACGAATCTTTGTTGTGTTCGCTTACGGTCCAACAGACTCCGAAAATGACCTTGAAAAAGATCAGTTTTGGAATTCGGTAAATAGTGTAATTGATTTGCGTGATCCGGGTGAGAGAGTGATAGTGTGTGGTGATCTGAATGGGTGGGTGGGTGTTAAGCGAAGTGAATCTGAGAATGTATTGGGTCGTTTTGGTGATTGTCGAGTGAATGACAATGGTGAGAGAATTGTTTCATTTTGTTTGGAGAGAAATCTCTTCATTTCGAATTCCACTTTTAAACATAAGCTAGCTCACATATACACCTACGAGAATGTGGTTCAGAATAAACGTAGTGTGCTTGACTTCGTTGTCTACGATGAACGATTGAGGAGTATGGTAGTAGATACGCGTGTGAAACGAGGCGCTGAACTGGGTACGAATGATCATTATTTGGTTGTATCGCGAATCCTTTGCTCTTTTGAATGAAGATGTTAGAATGCAGTATGTTGAAAGATTGAATGAATCCTTGCCCGAATGTGAGTCTAAATATGATTGTAATATAAATGAAGTTTGGATGAAATTTAAGGAGTCACTCCTCAAATGTGCAAAAGAAGTTAGTGGTGAAAGCAGATTAGGCTCTTTTCCGAAAAATGCATGGTGGAATGATCAGGTGAAAGAAGCGATTGTTGAGAAAAAGAGAGCATATTTGAAGTTTTTAAATGTTAAGGATTCGCCTGGCCGCATGCGAGAAGAATGTTTGTTAGAGTATAGAAGGAAGAATAAATGGGTGAAGCAAGTGGTGAGAGAAAGTAAAAAGCGATTTGATGACTTATTGAGTGAAAGATTGACAAATGATTTTAGTACGAATAAGCGACTGTTTTGGTTGAGTGTGAAGAGACTGCGGAGTGGAAGTGGTCGAGTTGTGAAAGCTGTTAGAAGTGCGAATGGAGAGTTATTGTGGGATGAATCAGATGTGAGGAATAGATGGTGCGAGTATTTTAAAGGTTTGTATGGAGGTGAGATTGAGAGGGACGATTGTAGTGAAACTGGTAGTGAAAATGATAATGAAGATGATTATGATATAGATGAAAGTGATGTATGTGATGCATTGGGGCGTGTAAGGAATGGTAAGGCTGCGGGTGTGGATGGGATTACAAATGAGATGTTGAAATATGGAGGAGAGAAAGTATTTGAATGGTTAATTTATTTATTTAGATTTTGTTTGAAACGTAGTGTGGTTCCTGATGATTGGAAAAAAGCTGTTATTTGTCCATTATTCAAAGGCAAAGGCAGTTCGAGTGAATGTACAAATTTTCGCGCGATAAGTTTGTTGAGTGTAGTCGGGAAACTTTTTGGTGAGGTTTTAATTCATAAGGTGAGAACCTTAACAATTTCAAAAATTAGTGACGTTCAGGGTGGTTTTTTGCCTGAGAGGGGATGTGTCGATCAATTGTTTGCTCTTCGTACGATTGTTGAGAAGTCACTTGACAAGAACAAGAAGGTGTTCTGTGGCTTTCTTGATCTAAAAACGGCGTATGATAGTGTTCTTCGAGATACTTTGTGGGATGTACTCAAGGAGTACGGCGTGAATGGAAACTTGCTGGGACCGATTCGTGCATTGTATGAGGGTAGTGAGGCTGCTGTAAGAATAGATGGTAGGTTGAGTGATTGGTTTCGTATAAATGTTGGTGTGAAACAGGGCTGTGGTATGTCTCCGTGGTTGTTTAACTTGTATATGGATGTGTTGTTACGGAGAACATTGAGTGAAATGGATGGTGTACAAATTGGTGAAAGTATTGTGCCTGCGTTAGCGTATGCGGATGATGTAGTTGTTTTAGGTGAAAATGAAGAGCAACTCAGAAGAATGATAGAGAGAATACATGTAGTTGGAAGAAGTATGAATCTGGAGTTGAATATTGATAAATCCAAGGTGTTAGTATTTGAAAGGAGTAAATTGGTGACTGTGTGCAATGTGTTGGTGGATGGAGTGAAACTGGAGCAAGTGAA
>OY720464.1:8358841-8361341 GCA_963082715.1 Harpalus rubripes
ACTAATCATGCATGTTATGATAAAAATTGTAATTATTACAAAAAAATAGTTAATATAATTCAATCTAAAACTAATTACGATGTGAATATATAGCAATTAAAATATGAAACGGTAAATAGTAATAATATGCATCTAAACAATAACTCATTGCTTTCAATTTATCATCAAAATATACAGTCTATTACAAATAAAATGGAAGAAATTGAAATATTTTTGAATGATAATAAGTATGATGTTGTGTGTTTCTCGGAACATTGGATACCGGGAAATATAAAATACAAAATAAACATTGATAATTATAAACTTGCAAATATATACTGTAGAACTAATTTAATTCATGGTGGAGTTTTAATAATGGTACGAAATGCGCTAGAAACTATCGAAGTTAAAGCTATAGACAAATTGTGCGTTGAAACAGTGTTTGAATGTACTGCAGTGAAATTTACATGTGACAATAAACTCTATTACATCCTCTGTGTATACCGATCCCCTAAAAGTGACTTTATTACCTATATTAACACACTGGACGAGTGTTTAAATATTATAACTAAAAAGTGTAAAACAGCAATTATTATAGTATGTGGCGACTTAAATATTGATTTACTCTCTTCATCATCAGAAAAGACCCAATTACTCAACTTAATGAAAACTTTCAACATAAATGCAACGATAAACAAACCAACACGCATAACGAAGACTTCTAGAACATGTATCGATAATATATGGACTAATATTAATAATAACGATATTTTTAGTGATGTTTATTATAATTCAATGTCTGATCATTCAGGGCAAAAAATGCTAATCAAGAATGTACATATAAATGATAAAATTGTAAGTTATGCAAGAAGTTATTCTTGCCAAAATATATGTTATTTTAAATATTTGTTAGAAAAAGAAAACTGGCACGACATTTATGAGGCAAATAATGTGAATGAAAAATATCAGTTGTTTATAGATACTATTAAATATTATCATAATGTAGCATTTCCTTTGAAACAAAAGGTTTTTAAAATTAATAGTAATAATGCACCGAGTTGGATTACACCTGGAATACGAATTTCGACAAATAGATTAAAAATTTTGTATGAAGCCCAGTTAAATGGTAATACTGAAATTGTTAATTATTATAAACGATACAAAGCTGTATATAAAAAAATCATTGTAAAAGCAAAACAAATGTACAACAATACAACAATTCAAAACAGTGAAAATAAAAGTCGTGCAGTCTGGCAGATCATTAAAAAATCTGACCCAAATAATTCTGGGAAAACCAAAGTTCAAAAAAGCTGTAATACTTTAGTAGATAATAATAAAAAAATATGTAACTTAGCAGAAATAGCAAACATATTTAACACATATTTTATTCAAATTCCAACTAAGCTAACTGATAGTATGGTATCTAGAAATGTTATAAATACAAATATTTCTCAAAACCCTACTTCTTTATTCATAAGGCCTGCAACTGAAATTGATGTATTTAATATAATAATGTCATTTAAATCAAACACATCTCCTGGTTTCGATGAAATAAGTATTACTATAGTAAAACAAGTTGCTTACATTTTAGTGTACCCACTTACTTATTTGATAAATGAATCAATTAGCAAAGGAGTATTTCCAGATGTACTTAAATTAAGTAAAATTGTGCCACTATACAAATCTGGTGATCCACAAATTGCTGTAAATTATCGACCAATAGCTCTGCAATCTGTATTCAAAAATTTTAGAAAAATATGTCTGTATCCAGACTCAATGTTTTTTTGAAAGTAATTATATTCTGTTTGTAAATCAACATGGCTTCCGTGCAAATCACTCAACCATAACTGCAATTTCAAATTTTTTAGAAAATTTATACTTATCATTAGATAAGGGAGAGCAAGCAATTGGGATTTTTATGGACATCACTAAAGCTTTTGACTGTATTAACCATGAAATATTGTTACATAAAATGGAATTATATGGAATACGTGGTATTTGTTTAAATTGGTTTAAGTCATATTTGACAGGCAGGAGACAAATTGTAAGTGTCAACAAAACCCTGTCACCAGAAGAAAGTATTACAATGGGCGTTCCACAGGGATCAGTATTAGGTCCTCTATTATTTACTGTATATATAAATGATCTTCCCAGTATTGCTGAATCTGGATTATTAACTATGTTCGCTGATGATACTACATTATTATATACATCAAGTGATAAATATTCTTTAGTAGAATCTGCTAATACAAGTTTAAAAAATGTAAATCAGTGGTTCCAAAAAAATAAATTAGTTATAAATGTTAAAAAGACTGTAATGGTAAAATTTTCAACTGTCACAAAAGAAAATACTGAATCATTGTACATTAAATGTAATAATTCTTCTATAGAGCAAGTTAAAAGTACTAAATTTCTAGGAATGCATATACAAGAAAACTTAAATTGGGAAATACATATAAATGAACTCTGCAATAAATTAGCCACTGTGTGTTACTCAATGCGTAGAATAAAACCATTAACA
>OY720464.1:8376341-8378841 GCA_963082715.1 Harpalus rubripes
TTACTATTATTATTATTATTATTATTATTATTATTATTATTATTACTATTATTATTACTATTATTATTACTATTATTATTACTATTATTATTATTATTATTATTATTATTATTATTACTATTATTACTATTATTACTATTATTACTATTATTACTATTATTACTATTATTACTATCATTACTATTATTACTATTATTATTATTATTATTATTATTATTATTATTATTTGAGAACCATACCCAACAGGCTGAGCCCAATTACAGGGTAGGAAAAAATCATACAAATTAATAAAATATTTTTTTAATATCATTCAATGAGCAAAAAAAAATATCTAGATTGTCTTCTATAGCATGATACGAATTAATCATAAAATGTATAGGTGATTTGGTTAAAGCGTTGGATTTGCCAGAGGTTACGTAAAAAGTTGTTGCATGTCTCGATGATAATCTTGGGACATGAAAATTTATTATAGACAACAAGTAAGGGCTATCGATTATATTATTAATGATTTTGCACAAAATAATAACAGCATGCATGCTTCTTCTTTGTTGCAGAAGAACAAGATTATATTTTGCTAACATTGATTCTTGCGACGTGCCCCTAGCAGGATAAGCGCCCTCAGCATAGAAAATGGCTGATTTTAAAAATCTTCTCTGAACTTTTTCTATTAGTACCGCGGACTTAGAATAAATCGGATTCCAGACTGTTGAACAGTACTCTAAATGAGGACGTACGAGGGATACAAAAAGTATTTTCAACACTTGGCTATTGAAGTTCTCAGCATTTCGGATGAGAAACCCCAGGTTCCTAAAAGCACATGAGACTTTATTTTCAACGTGTTCTGTGAAATTTAACTTGGGATCGAAAATAACACCCAAATCATTAATAGAATCCGGCCTATCGAGCACACAGTTATTGATGTTGTAATCATATTTGATAGAATTAAGCTTTCGGGTGTATGTCATGACTTGACATTTAGAAACATTGAGCTCGAGATTATTGTTTTTACACCAACCAGAAATAATGTTCAGATTCCTTTGGAGGTTTTCACAATCAGAATTAGAAGATATTCTACAAAATAACTTCAAATCGTCCGCATATAATAAGTACTTGGAGTCAACATTTTTAATAATACCATCGATGAAGATGTTGAACAGCAAAGGGCCGAGAACCGAACCCTGAGGAACACCAGATTTTTGCAAAAAGTGATCAGATTTGTAACCCTGATAACAAACATATTGATACCTATTTTGAAGGTAAGAAGACATTAGATTGATTAACGGGTTCGACAAACCAAAAAGATCAAGTTTCTTTATTAAGATCGAATGATCAATTTTGTCGAAAGCTTTTGATAGATCAGTATAGATTACATCAACCTGAGAATTATCATTTATGGCTTCACAAATGTAATGTGTAACATATATTAAATTGGTCTCAGTTGATCTGCCTTTGATGAATCCGTGTTGCTCACTAGACAGCATATTATGAACATGATTATAAATTTTCCTATGGAGAATTGTTTCAAATATCTTACTAAAATTACATATAATTGAAATAGGTCTATAATTATTAATGTTGTTCTTGTCACCTTTTTTGAAAACTGGTGTAACTTTAGAAAGTTTCCATTCTTGAGGAAAAACAGATGTTTTAAGAATAAGGTTGTAGATAATTAGTAGAGGTGGAATAATGACAGATCTGCAATCTTTAATAATGAAAGCAGGAATAAGGTCAGTACCCATTGTCATTTTACATTTTAATTTATTAATGGCAAACTCAATGTCTCCCTGAGTAACAGCGGTGAGTTGCAGAGTAGTACAGTTATCAGTATCATGAGTGTAGTTGTCAAGAATGGAGTCGGTGAATGAGTTTGAAAACAAAAGAGCAAATTTATTAACAATATCCTGTGGAGAATTTAGTATTTCATCGTTATATTGCAGAATGGAAGGTATAGCAGAGGAATTACGTTTGCTATTAATGAAGGACCAGAATTTTTTAGGTTCAGCAACCATTTCATTTTGCATACTTGTGCAGTAACTTTCGTAAGCTGCCTGTACTTCACGCTTTATGAGAGATCGTAAGTTAGAGTATTCTAATTTGTCTTCAATGTTATTGGATTTTTTATATTTGCTCCATGTTTTGTGCTTTAATTTAATTTTATGTATGATGGTTCCATTGAACCAAGGTGGATAATTTTTATTCGTTTTGCGTTTCTTAGGAACATTTCTACGAAGGACTGCATTAAAAATATTATATAAAGCATCAAGAGCAAAATCCACATTAGTGTGTTCATGAAGAAAATCCCAATTAATGTTGGACAACTCTTCATATAATTGAGGGAAATTAGCTTTTTTGAAATTAAATGCTTCATTAGTTACGGACTTAAATTTTTTAGAGAATGATTTCAAATTAATTTGAACAGAGAGTGCAGGATGATAGTTGTCTTCTTTAATCTCCGTATTAATTACTTTTGATACTAAACAGTTTTTATTACTTATAATCA
>OY720464.1:8391341-8408841 GCA_963082715.1 Harpalus rubripes
ATTATTATTACTATTATTATTACTATTATTATTATTATTATTATTACTATTATTATTATTATTACTATTATTATTACTATTATTATTACTATTATTATTATTACTATTATTATTACTATTATTATTACTATTATTATTACTATTATTATTACTATTATTATTATTATTATTACTATTATTATTACTATTATTATTACTATTATTATTACTATTATTATTACTATTATTATTATTATTATTACTATTATTATTACTATTATTATTACTATTATTATTACTATTATTATTACTATTATTATTACTATTATTATTATTATTATTACTATTATTATTACTATTATTATTACTATTATTATTACTATTATTATTACTATTATTATTATTATTATTATTATTATTACTATTATTACTATTATTACTATTATTACTATTATTACTATTATTACTATTATTACTATTATTACTATTATTACTATTATTACTATTATTACTATTATTACTATTATTACTATTATTACTATTATTACTATTATTACTATTATTACTATTATTACTATTATTACTATTATTACTATTATTACTATTATTACTATTATTACTATTATTACTATTATTACTATTATTACTATTATTATTATTATTATTATTATTACTATTATTACTATTATTACTATTATTACTATTATTATTATTATTATTACTATTATTATTATTATTATTATTATTATTATTATTATTATTACTATTATTACTATTATTATTATTATTACTATTATTATTATTATTATTATTATTACTATTATTACTATTATTATTATTATTATTACTATTATTATTATTATTATTATTATTATTATTATTACTATTACTATTATTATTACTATTATTATTATTATTATTATTATTATTATTATTACTATTATTATTACTATTATTATTACTATTATTATTACTATTATTATTACTATTATTATTACTATTATTATTATTATTATTATTATTATTATTATTATTATTATTATTATTACTATTATTATTACTATTATTATTACTATTATTATTACTATTATTATTACTATTATTATTATTATTATTATTATAACTATTATTATTACTATTATTATTACTATTATTATTACTATTATTATTACTATTATTATTATTATTATTATTATTACTATTATTACTATTATTACTATTATTACTATTATTACTATTATTACTATTATTACTATTATTACTATTATTACTATTATTACTATTATTACTATTATTACTATTATTCCTATTATTACTATTATTCCTATTATTACTATTATTACTATTATTACTATTATTACTATTATTACTATTATTACTATTATTACTATTATTACTATTATTACTATTATTACTATTATTACTATTATTACTATTATTACTATTATTACTATTATTACTATTATTACTATTATTACTATTATTACTATTATTACTATTATTACTATTATTACTATTATTACTATTATTACTATTATTACTATTATTACTATTATTACTATTATTACTATTATTACTATTATTACTATTATTACTATTATTACTATTATTACTATTATTACTATTATTACTATTATTACTATTATTACTATTATTACTATTATTACTATTATTATTATTATTACTATTATTACTATTATTACTATTATTATTATTATTATTACTATTATTACTATTATTATTATTATTACTATTATTATTACTATTATTACTATTATTACTATTATTATTATTATTATTATTATTATTATTACTATTATTACTATTATTATTATTATTATTATTATTACTATTATTATTATTATTATTACTATTATTACTATTATTATTATTATTATTATTATTACTATTATTATTATTATTATTACTATTATTACTATTATTATTATTATTATTATTATTATTACTATTAATACTATTATTATTATTACTATTATTATTATTATTATTATTACTATTATTATTATTACTATTAATACTATTATTATTATTACTATTATTATTATTATTATTATTACTATTATTATTATTATTATTATTATTATTATTATTACTATTATTATTATTATTATTACTATTATTATTACTATTATTATTACTATTATTATTACTATTATTATTACTATTATTATTACTATTATTATTACTATTATTATTATTATTACTATTATTATTACTATTATTATTACTATTATTATTACTATTATTATTACTATTATTATTACTATTATTATTATTATTACTATTATTATTACTATTATTATTACTATTATTATTACTATTATTATTACTATTATTATTACTATTATTATTACTATTATTATTACTATTATTATTACTATTATTATTACTATTATTATTACTATTATTATTACTATTATTATTACTATTATTATTACTATTATTATTACTATTATTATTACTATTATTATTACTATTATTATTACTATTATTATTACTATTATTATTACTATTATTATTACTATTATTATTACTATTATTATTACTATTATTATTACTATTATTATTACTATTATTATTACTATTATTACTATTATTACTATTATTACTATTATTACTATTATTACTATTATTACTATTATTACTATTATTACTATTATTACTATTATTACTATTATTACTATTATTACTATTATTACTATTATTACTATTATTACTATTATTACTATTATTACTATTATTACTATTATTACTATTATTACTATTATTACTATTATTACTATTATTACTATTATTACTATTATTACTATTATTACTATTATTACTATTATTACTATTATTACTATTATTACTATTATTACTATTATTACTATTATTACTATTATTACTATTATTACTATTATTACTATTATTACTATTATTACTATTATTACTATTATTACTATTATTACTATTATTATTACTATTATTATTATTATTACTATTATTATTATTATTATTATTACTATTATTATTATTATTATTATTATTATTACTATTATTATTATTATTATTACTATTATTACTATTATTATTATTATTACTATTATTATTATTATTATTACTTTTATTACTATTATTATTATTATTATTACTATTATTATTATTATTATTATTATTATTATTATTATTATTATTACTATTATTATTATTATTACTATTATTATTACTATTATTATTATTATTATTATTATTATTATTATTATTATTACTATTATTATTATTATTACTATTATTATTACTATTATTATTATTATTATTATTATTATTATTATTACTATTATTATTACTATTATTATTACTATTATTATTACTATTATTATTACTATTATTATTATTATTACTATTATTATTACTATTATTATTACTATTATTATTACTATTATTATTACTATTATTATTACTATTATTATTATTATTATTACTATTATTATTACTATTATTATTACTATTATTATTACTATTATTATTACTATTATTATTATTATTATTATTATTATTATTACTATTATTACTATTATTACTATTATTACTATTATTACTATTATTACTATTATTACTATTATTACTATTATTACTATTATTACTATTATTACTATTATTACTATTATTACTATTATTACTATTATTACTATTATTACTATTATTACTATTATTACTATTATTACTATTATTACTATTATTACTATTATTACTATTATTACTATTATTAATATTATTACTATTATTACTATTATTACTATTATTACTATTATTACTATTATTACTATTATTACTATTATTACTATTATTACTATTATTACTATTATTACTATTATTACTATTATTACTATTATTACTATTATTATTATTATTATTATTATTACTATTATTACTATTATTACTATTATTACTATTATTATTATTATTATTACTATTATTATTATTATTATTATTATTATTATTATTATTACTATTATTACTATTATTATTATTATTACTATTATTATTATTATTATTATTATTACTATTATTACTATTATTATTATTATTATTACTATTATTATTATTATTATTATTATTATTATTATTACTATTATTATTATTATTACTATTATTATTACTATTATTATTATTATTATTATTATTATTATTATTATTATTATTATTATTACTATTATTATTACTATTATTATTACTATTATTATTACTATTATTATTACTATTATTATTACTATTATTATTATTATTATTATTATTATTATTATTATTACTATTATTATTACTATTATTATTACTATTATTATTACTATTATTATTACTATTATTATTATTATTATTATTATTACTATTATTATTACTATTATTATTACTATTATTATTACTATTATTATTATTATTATTATTATTATTATTATTATTACTATTATTACTATTATTACTATTATTACTATTATTACTATTATTACTATTATTACTATTATTACTATTATTACTATTATTACTATTATTACTATTATTACTATTATTACTATTATTCCTATTATTACTATTATTCCTATTATTACTATTATTACTATTATTACTATTATTACTATTATTACTATTATTACTATTATTACTATTATTACTATTATTACTATTATTACTATTATTACTATTATTACTATTATTACTATTATTACTATTATTACTATTATTACTATTATTACTATTATTACTATTATTACTATTATTACTATTATTACTATTATTACTATTATTACTATTATTACTATTATTACTATTATTACTATTATTACTATTATTACTATTATTACTATTATTACTATTATTACTATTATTACTATTATTACTATTATTACTATTATTACTATTATTACTATTATTACTATTATTACTATTATTATTATTATTACTATTATTACTATTATTACTATTATTATTATTATTATTACTATTATTACTATTATTATTATTATTACTATTATTATTACTATTATTACTATTATTACTATTATTACTATTATTATTATTATTATTATTATTATTATTATTACTATTATTACTATTATTATTATTATTATTATTATTATTATTACTATTATTATTATTATTATTACTATTATTACTATTATTATTATTATTATTATTACTATTATTATTATTATTATTACTATTATTACTATTATTATTATTATTACTATTATTATTATAATTATTATTATTATTATTACTATTATTACTATTATTATTATTATTATTATTATTATTATTATTATTATTATTATTACTATTATTACTATTATTATTATTATTACTATTATTATTATTATTATTATTATTATTATTATTATTATTATTATTATTATCTTTATTTTCACTATATATATAGGTATTTACATAATTGTTACAATATCGGCCTGTAAAGGCAAGAGAAGGTAACATTATTTCAAGAGATAAATAAAAGAAGGTTATTGTGTCTTTAGAAAATAAATATATTATTATAACTATTATTATTAATATTATAACTAATATTATTATTATTATTATTATTATTATTACTGTTATAGATAAAGATACTATTATTATTATTATTATTATTATTATTATTATTATTATTATTATTATTATTATTATTATTATTATTATTATTACTATTATTATTATTATTACTGTTATAGATAAAGATACTATATATGTTGTCAAGTTAGGATATAAAAAAAGAATAATTATAACATGTAACATAAATACAATAAATATAAATTATAATAATCAATATAAGCGTGCATAATATATATTTGGCGACGACGGTAAAACTGCGATAAAATGACTTCAACAGGGAAAATAAAAGAATTTAACGAAGAGAAATAAAAATTTTCCGTGTATGTAGAAAAGCTAGAAATGTATTTCACGATTAATGAAACTACAGAGAGTAAAAAAGTGCCTATATTTTGTTTTTTAATGGGAAGTAAGTCTTTTGAATTATTAAATAATCTTCTTCAACCGGAAAAACCAAGTAGCAAATCTTTTGTAGATTTGGTGAAGTTATTGAGTGATTATTACACTCCTCAAAAATCGATAATCGCTGAAAGGTACAATTTTAATAAAAGATATCAAAAACTAACTGAAACTGTTATCGAATATGCGATGGAGTTAAAGAAATTATCTACATCTTGCGATTTTAAAACATTTTTAGATGACGCTTTACGTGATCGTTACGTTTGTGGCTTAAGAAATGCATATTTCGAAAAGAAGAGTAAATAACGGACAGCGATATCAAGAAAAGAAACGGAAATGTGAAGTGTGTGGAAAAATACACCAAGGAAAATGTAAATACTGTGATTACACTTGCAATATATGCAAAAAAGTTGGACATTTAGCACAGGTTTGCCTAAATAAAGGAAAAAATGTGAGTAAATCTTTCAAACAAAATATATTGAAATAATGAATGTAATTTAATGGATTTCTCGGTGGTTGTAGGGCGGTGGTTTTATACAAAAGACAAAACTCTCATTGATGTTAATTTTATTTTAATTCCAATATTTCGTGGTTATTTTACCACTTCATCAGGGAAACTACAACGTACAAAATTTGTTATTCTACAGAATAGGTTATTATATTCACATTTTTAGAAAAGTACTTACACAGTTTTAACTTGAATGAAAATTAACCAACATCGAGAAACATCTCATACTTCGACTAAATGCACGTTAATTTTATAAAAATACACATATTATTTTTTATTTTTTAAACGAGATAATTAAATACACAGTTAACATCAATGAGAGTTTTGTCTTTTGTATAAAACCTCCGCCCTACAACCACCGAGAAATCCATTACATTACATTCATCATTCAACAAGTCGGTGTTACGTCTTTCCAACATAAATTGAAATATGTCACTGATATAAAATCAGATGACGATAACAGTAGTGATAATGACAGTGACAGTAATAAATCAATGTTCGGCATTTATCAGATTTATAAACCAAGTGACGCTTATTTTGTATATGTAGAAATTGATAAGCAAAAACTAAGATAAGAATTAGATACAGGATCGTCAGTAACAATAATTTCTGATAAAATGTACAAAGAAAAATTTAAACATATAAATTTGAACTCATGTGATATCAAATTACAAGCATATGGAGGTTGTACGTTATTTGTCATGGGAGAATTTTATGCAGATGTCAAATATAAGAATCAGAAATTACGGTTACCAATAATTGTAATAAAAAATAAAAGCAATAGCTCTGCACCTGCTTGAATGGGTAGAAATTGGATAAGCAAACTTAACATAAATAATTTAAATTGTAACATGATTTGTACTGTAGAACAAATGTCAAATAATAATATTGACAATGTCATATCAGCCTTAAGAAACTAATTTGCTAATGTTTTTAGAACAGGATATGGTACAATTCAAAATTACAAGGATTCAATTATTTTAAAAGAAATTATTGTACCAATTTTCCATAAAGCAAGATATGCGTTAAAAGATAAAGTCAAAACAGAGCTTGAAAAATTGGTTAAAGATGACATTTTATTTAAAATTAAAAATAGTAATTGGGCAACACCCATAGTTGTTGTACCAAAGAAAGATGGTAAAATAAGAATTTGTGGCGATTATAAAGTGTCCGTAAATCCACGAAGTACTACGGAACATTATCCACTACCAAACATTATAGATTTATTTGCTTCAATGAAATGTAATAAAGTATTTAGCATAATAGATTTGAGTAATGCTTATTTGCAATTAAAAGTTGATCAAAAATCATAGGAAATGTTAACAATTAACACACATATGGGATTAATACGTTATAAATGACTACCATTTGGAATATCAAGCGCACCAGCAATTTTTCAATCTGTAATGGATGATATTGTAAAAGGACCTGATAATGTTTTTTTTGTTATTTGGATATTTTAATTTTTACAAATGATATTCAAAGTCACATTCAAATTTTAACAAATGTTTTGGCAAAACTAATTAGTGAAGGTATTAAAATTAAAGAAGATAAATGTAAATTTTTCAAAAATAAAATTGATTATTTAGGATATCTAATTGATGAAGAAGGTTTACATCCAACACAAGCACATTTTGATGCAATTCAATCTGCTCCAGAACCCAAAGATATTTCAAGTTTGAAAGCATTTTTAGGTGTATTAAACTACTATGGAAGATGTTTACCTAATTTGTCCACTGAATTAAAACCATTATATGAATCATTAGAAATTGTAAAATCATGGCAGTGGACAAAAGAATGTAAAAAAACAGATGCACTGTCTCGATTACCGTTAAATAATAACGAAGCGGTAAGTTGCGATATTAAGTATTTTTCTCCTGTTCAAGAAAGTCCTTTGTTTTCTTCTGATATCGCAAGCTACACAAAGGAAGATCCAATTCAGAAGAAAGTTTTGGAATTGACACTAAAAGGATGGCCAGAACATAATTTCAAATGTACCCCAACTTCAACCATACTTGAGACGAAAATATGAATTAACAATTGTTAAAGATTGTGTTTTGAGGCGACATCGTATAATTGTTCCTGAAATTCTACAAAAACAAGTTTTAGAATTATTACATGAGTCGCATCCAGGTATTACCAGAATGAAGGCTTTAGCACGAAGTATCGTATGGTGGCCTAAATTGGATGATGACATTGAAAGGAAAGTATCGAAATGTAACGTATGTCAAGCTTTTCAAAAAAGTAATCCATGTGGTATTTCTTTACAACCATGGGAGATAACAACTCGTGCATGGGAAAGAATACATGTAGATTTTGCAGAGAAAAACAAAATGAACTACCTTATCGTAGTTGATACATATTCAAAGTGGATAGAAGTCTTTATTATGAACTCCACATCTTCTGAATCGACTATAAATAAACTAAGAACACTATTACCTCAGTCGAATTCGCAAATTTTCTAATAGCAAATGGAGTAAAACACGTTAAAACACCACCATACCACCCTCAATCTAATGGTGCTGCGGAACGAATAGTTCAAATTGTTAAAAAGGCAATACTAAAAGGTATTTTGGAAGATCAGAAAATCAATAAAAAAAGAAGTATCCAGCATCATATCAACAACTTTCTGTTTAGTTATCGGAATACCCCTGTAATATCAACAGGATTTGCACCTTCCGAATTATTTTTAAAACGTAATATCCGTACAAGATTAAATATGCTTAAACCTGAATTAGAAAAAAAGGAAAGAAAAAGGACATGGAAAAGAAAATAATCAAACAGTATGTTGTGGGAGAGAAAGTATTTGTAAAATCTGTAAGAAATGAAGACATTAAATGGTATCCAGGAGTGGTCATTAAAATAAAATCCAAAGTAACTTATGTTGTTCAATTGGGTTTAAAGACACGGTTCGTCCATGCTGATCAAATAAGATCAAGATATTGTGATGATTTTGAGACGCAAATGACTGACTTCGGTTCGAAATTCACACATACAAAATTTAATGAAATCTTCAAACAGTTTATAGGCATCGTCACTTCCTAAATTCTCAGAGCAAGAAGTTTCTACAGATCTGCCAGAGACCCCAGAAATAGAAGCAACACCCCAACCAGAGACTCCAGAAACAACAACCCAGCCAGAGACTCCAGAAACAATGACCCTGCCAGAGCCAGAGGCTTCAAAATCATTAACTTAAGCAGAGCCTCCTCTACAACGATCAACCAAAATAAAGAAACCACCCAATCGACTAAATGATGATAATCTTTCTAAGGAGGGAGAAGTGTTATAGATCTAGATACTTGAAAAGTTATACAGATCAAGATACTATATATGTTGTCAAGTTACAATATAAAAAAGAATAATTATGACATGTAACATAAATGCAATAAATATAAATTGTAATAATCAATATAAGCGTAGTTACTACCGTTATTATCATCATTATCATCATTATCATCATTATCATCATTATCATCATTATCATCATTATCATCATTATCATCATTATCATCATTATCATCATTATCATCATTATCATCATTATCATCATTATCATCATTATCATCATTATCATCATTATCATCATTATCATCATTATCATCATTATCATCATTATCATCATTATCATCATTATCATCATTATCATCATTATCATCATTATCATCATTATCATCATTATCATCATTATCAACATTATCATCATTATCATCATTATCATCATTATCATCATTATCATCATTATCATCATTATCATCATTATCATCATTATCGTCATTATCATCATTATCATCATTATCATCATTACCATCATTACCATCATTATCATCATTATTATTATCATCATCATTACCATCGTTATCATCGTTAACATCATTATCATCATTATCATCATTATCATCATTATCATCATTATCATCATTATCATCATTATCATCATTATCATCATTATCATCATTATCATCATTATCATCATTATCATCATTATCATCATTATCATCATTATCATCATTATCATCATTATCATCATTATCACCATTATCACCATTATCATCATTATCATCATTATCATCATTATCATCATTATCATCATTATCATCATTATCATCATTATCATCATTACCATCATTATCATCATTATCATCATTATCATCATTAACATAATTATCATCATTATCATCATTATCATCATTAACATCATTATCATCATCATCATTATTATCATTATTATCATTATCATCATTATCATCATTATCATCATTATCATCATTATCATCATTATCATCATTATCATCGTTATCATCGTTATCATCGTTATCATCGTTATCATTATTATCATTATTATCATTATTATCATTATTCGTACATTTATGTTGTACAACATGCAATATATACGCGATTATCACACTTTGAGGGGCTACATATGACAGTTTGGAATATTTTAAAAGATCAACAGTTACATCCATACCATGTGCAAAAATTTCATTGTTTCCAGCACTTCAATTTTGTGAATGGATTATATTGTTCACTGATAGGGCTAGATTTATTAGAGAGCGCAGTTTTATAATAAAAGCACTTTTATGGAGCACAGTCCTCATAAGAATATAATGTAAAAGCGCGCTCCATAAAAGCGCTTTTATTATAAAAGTGCGCTCGGTATACGGGCCAGTGTCTTTAATAATGCACAATACACTTATTATCTGGACACAAAAATCCTAATACTGTAAGAAAGAAACACAATTTTCAACAAAAAATATCATTAATTTTATGGGCGGTAATAAATTGACGAGTCATTGATCCTCATATAATCCCACCACGTTTAAATGAACAAGAGTATGTACTTACATTTTTTGAATAACGTATTTAAACTATTATGATTCGTCGTGTTGACACACGTAAACTCATCTTAAACCTCATAACTATGCTCCTTCTCTATTCACACAAGTTTAGAAACCTGTTCTAATACACAATTTTATAATTTTGTGATCCAAAATTTAAATTTCTTTATTTTAAAAATTGTACTACAACAAATTTATTAATAATAAATTTGTTTCCCGTTGATCGTTTATTAATTACTGTGTCTCCAAGAATGTTTGCCATAGGCGGGTAACAAAATTTTAAACACATCTTTAAAGAATTGTAACAGCACGGGATCAAACTCTAATATCTCACGCGCTGCTACCAAAGTATGTGACAGAACAGTTCTGTCACTAATATAAAATTAAAATTTGGAATTAATATACCGAAAAGGTAACGCTGCCACCAGTTTATTTTCAAAGGGAAATAAACAAACTTAATTGGGAAACATTAAATATATGATACACAAGAACAAAAGTAATACATTTACACAAATATTTAAATTACAACACACAAATAAGATACGTACTTTAGAATTTACAATTAATAGCTTTAGCAAAACAAAGAGACATCAGAGCGGACGTTACGTACCAAATTATTATTATTAACTTATTACTTATATGTTATACTATTTACAACTATCTTACAACTTCGCTGTCTAACAACTTCTTACTACATTGTAACCGCCACAACCACTCCAATTTCTTCCTTTCTCTCTCTCTTCGCTTCAGCCGTGGTTTATATACTGGTTCGGTAATTCATTTGTTTTTCAATACTACGATGCATTCTTCATCCACATAGCCAAAAGGGATTTTTTTACTAATTACATTAAAACAATTACGAGATAACACACAACTTGAATAGAATTAGAATTGTGAGGACTTACCCATATTTGAAAAACAAACTAATTACGAACACTTTCTATTCTGACGTAATAAATTTAGGAATTTTTGAAAAGTACTCTCACTACCTTTCCAAAGATTCCATAAACTCAATAAAAATAATAATTGTTACAGTATTTTAACTCAAAAACTAAAAGATTTAGAAAAAAAATATTATTAAGAAATATTGCTGCTCTCGACGAGTTACATTACTGGTTAAATTTAATGTACTTATTTCATTTACTTCCTGTATACAGAGGGAGCGTCAAGCTTATTTTGCAGGCAATAACCTTGATGCCGTGACGGAATGGGAATGAAGCGTCGGTCATATTGCACTGGTCCATTTCTGTAGTTTAATACATAGTAAACTATCGTATTTATTATTCAAATTTACTAAATATGGTCAAAAAAAGTATTTAAACACAAACGTTTAAAGAACACATTCGAAATAGTACACGACGACGTAATCAAAAAATCAAAAAACTAATCAAAAATGGACCAGTGCAAGATCACGGACCATTCCCCGCACGGCTTCAAGATTGCAGAATTGTGCCCTTTTATTTATTGTTAACTCTATGGCTACACCAGATTTTTTGTGTAGAATTGATGTAGCTATATTTTTTGTATAAAACATTTTTTCGAAAACTGTCTTCAAAAGTTGATATTTACATGACAACTATTAACACGCGAAATGATAGTTTTTTTTATCTACAGAACGTAAAAGACATTGACATCCTGGATGTAAAAGTTTTTTACATTCTGTAATTTTTTGATAAAAAAAGGGTCACAATTTAATAAGATCTGTTGTCTTTATGTTTATTAGCTTAGAAAAAATAATTCTATTCATATTTAATGTCCCAAATGAGCAATTATTCGTAATAATCCAGCTTATATAAACGACATTTGATACATTGCTGTCACGGTGACATTAGATGTCAAGATCCTCCTTGGATGTCACATTAATTAAACCTGACCCTCAAACTTTTCTATTTATATTTTTATTAATTGTGGAACATAGTTTTCGAAAAAACGTTGTTTGATACTCAATTGGGAAATGCTTTTGCATTCTCACATGATTCTTTTTTTGACATTTCACAATCTAGAATCAAAAATATTTATTTGCCTCGCCTGTTATTACAGGAAATAGAAACAAAATTGGAAAAGGTTTTCGAGCTGGCGGCCATTTTGTTTTTCGCGCGCAGCACTCAAACTCATAATTTTCGAGTGTGCTAACATCGAAATTATGTTTCCTCAAGGCCAAATAAAGAGATTGAGACTACTGCCACACTTGCATCATCAAGGAGCCTTGTTTTTGTACACTTGACAGATGAATAATACAAGAAGTTGTAGATTACTCATGTGAAATGGTTCTTATAAATTTTACAACTTTTGTTACATATGGTTGATTTTTATTTTGTTTCATTATTTTCTTAGTATCAGTTTTATTTATACCATATATATTATAATACGAGGATGAATTCCTTTAGGTTCATGTACGTTACATTTTTCTTTGGAAGCTTCTAAATTAGATTAGAATTAGATTTTTTATGGTTGTTCGTAGAAGATTTATACGTTAGGTACAAGTGAAATAATGCATTATATCGAGTTATTTTTTGAGAAACATAACTTAAAATATTGCAAAAATGAACTGCATATTAGAGTGTTTAAAATTTTATAAAGCAATATCAAATCAAATTTTCGTATTTTCTATTGAAATGTTGAAGAAAGCTTCATAGATAGCATCTTCTTCATTAAATTTAACACATAATGGCCCGTATTACGTACCTATGCACATTTATAATAAAAACGCTTTTATAGAGCCCGCTTTTGCATTATATTCTTATGAGGAGTGTGCTTCATAAAAACGTTTTTATTATAAAAGTGCGCTCATAATAAGAGCCAATAAATTCAAAAAACTATTTTGAATATTTTGTATTAGTTGTTATGTTTTTTATGAACATCGAGGTCAGAACGTTATACAAGCATTTATACAAAATGGATCAAACCAAGTATTCGGAAATATTGACATTTTTTAAATTACTGCGTGTATAAAGGACATATAAAATGATACTTACATTTATATATGTATAATTGTATCGCCAATTAACGTTGAAGTCTGAGCGAAATAGAGAGAAATAGACAAACGCAGTAAAGACACATGTTAGAGTCACATTTTCATTCAACTTTACTTCATCCGGTCCTTCCAAATTAATAGAATATCCAGAACCTGTGAAAGAAAGTACAAGAATATAAGTTCACATTTATAAACAAATTAATGTTATCTTCATATACAGCCTGTACTACAACTTCGGTACAAACTTTAAATGCATATAGTTCTAACCAAAATAAGTAAAAAAGCTTAACCAACATGGGTCCGATCTTCAATAGTTTCCGAGATATAAGGCAGTGAAAAATGATTTTTTTTCGAGGTTCACCTTTGTCATCTCGAAAACTATTATAATACTATTTTGGTGATATAGTCCAGCAAATCGGCATCAAGTTGCTCGGGCGCCAACGATCGGATAGCAGGTTTGGAGATAGAGTTTATATGAAGAACACTGTAGTGTTTCATGTTTCATAGTTTACTATAATTTATGTATTGTCATAGTTACTTAAGGATTGTAATAAATAAATGAATTATTATATACGAATGTAATTTCGAAATGTCATTGAAATAAATACTACAATTGGCGCAGTCGGTTAAAAATATATATTTCTACGAATTCTAAACGTAAAAGAATATTATTTGTGCACAATTAAAATATGGAAAATAACACAATTCAGTCTTTCGATCCACGATCACCTTCAGCTGCAACAGAATGGGTTCGATGGAAAAGAGCTATGGATTTATATCTGGAGTACAAGAATATTACAAATGATAAAAGAAAAAAGGCTACCCTACTAACCCTAGGTGGTATGGCATTACATGATGTATTTTATGCTTTTCCAGATGCAGATATAAAACAAGAAATTACCACTTTTATAACTCACAAAGGTTTATTTCGTTATAAACGGTTAATGTTTGGAGTCAAATGTGCTCCGGGAATTTTCCAAAGTACGCTAGAACATATACTGAAAAATGAACAATAAATTATGCCGATGATATTCTTGTTTATGCAAAATCCGAAAATGAACTTCAGGAAAGACTAAAAAATGTATTAGACACTTTAGAAAAATCAGGAATGACATTAAATTTTGACAAATGCATTTTTTATAAAAAACAAGTTGAATTCATAGGTCATCTGATCAATGAAGAGGGAATAAGTCCATCTCCAGCAAAATTGACAGAAATTAAACAATTTCGTCAACCAGAAAGTAAAGAAGAATTACAAAGCTTTCTTGGACTTGTAAATTTTGTAGGAAAATTTATTCCTAATTTCAGTACTGTTACACATTCATTACGAAAACTTTTGAAGAAAAATGTAAAATTTGTGTGGAATACAGAACAAACTAAAAATTTTGAGAAATTAAAATTGATTCTTCATTCGGAACCAATTCTTGGTCATTACAACAGAAAATACGAAACTCATATATACTGCGATGCGAGTCCTTACGCTTTAGGCGCAATTTTAGTACAAATTACTCCGGAAGGTCCAAAATTAATAGAATGTGCAAGCAAAAGTTTAACAGATACAGAAAAGAAATATTCACAATTAGAAAAAGAAGCTTATGCATTGGTATGGGGAGTAGAGAAATTTCATTACTATATATACGGGGCTAAATTTATTCTAGTAACTGATAATAAGCCAGTACAATTGCTAGTAACTTCTTCTTCAAAACAAAGTATGCGAATTCAAGGATGGAGTTTAAGATTACATTCATACGATTTTCAGTTGATATATAGGCCAGGAAAAAACAACTTAGCTGATCCATTATCAAGACTATGCGTTATGAAACAATGGCAAGAAGATAGGGTGGAAAAACAACTAATACTTTTAATAACTTCTACGGAACCCAAATCATTAACGCTAGATCAAATAAAAGAAGAATCTGAGCAAGATAAAGAAATTCTTGAAATAGCGCAAAGAATAGAAAACGGAAAATGGGAAGATGCTCCTATTTCTTTTCGAGTACTTCGAGATGAACTTTGCATATGGAATGGTATTTTACTTCGTGGGGAGAAAATTATAATACCAAAAAGTCTCAGAAATCAAGTCATAAAAATAGCCCATGAAGGACATCCTGGGATTGTCAATATGAAAAACCGTTTACGAACTAAAGTTTGGTGGCCAAATATACATAAAGATGCAGAAAAAATGGTTAAATCTTGTACATCTTGTCAAGCCGTAAGTAAATTTAACCCTCCTGAACATATACAAAGAAGAATTTTGCCAGATTCTCCATGGGAACAAGTAGCTTTCGATATTCTAGGTCCACTTCCATCAGGTGATTATATTCTAGTAATAATTCATTATTATTCTCGTTTTTACGAAGCTGAAATCCTAAGGACAATTACTGCCAAAGGAATCATATGTTGTCTACTGAAAACTTTTATAAGATTTGGATTTCCCCAAATTCTTACGTGTGATAATGCTCCTCAACATAAAGGATACAAATTAAAAGAATTTTGCGAAGAATACGGAATTAAATTATATTTCAGTACACCTTATTGGCCACAATCGAATGGAGAAGTTGAACGTCAAAATCGAAGTATTTTAAAAATTCTGAAGATCGCCCAAATAGAAAAGAAAGACTGGAAAATAGAATTACTAAAGTTTTTGTGCATGCAAAGAAATACTCCGCATACTACAACAGGAATGACTCCTTCAGAAATGATATTTAAATACAAACCTCATGATAAAATACCAAGTATGAAAAAAAAGATTCAGCTAGATGAAGATATAAGAGATTGAGATAATTTACTGAAATTCAAAGGACAGCTATATGCTAATACAAAAAGAAATTCTAGTTTTTCAGATTTTCAGCCAGGACAACAAGTACTAGTGAAAATGAACAAAGAAAATAAATTGTCTCCAAACTTCGATCCAGAGCCAGCTACTGTGATAAAAACAAGAGGCACAGAAGTGGTAGTAGAAAAAGAAGGAAGATACTTCACAAGAAATTCTTCACATCTTCGTAAATTCACTCCGACTGCTGAGAGTTCAAAATCAACGGAGACTTCGACTGCTGATTCGAATAGAAAAACTTCGACCCGAAGAGAACTGTAGTGTTTCATGTTTCATAGTTTACTATAATTTATGTATTGTCATAGTTACTTAAGGATTGTAATAAATAAATGAATTATTATATACGAATGTAATTTCGAAATGTCATTGAA
>OY720464.1:8413841-8419841 GCA_963082715.1 Harpalus rubripes
GAGTGTGCTATAATCTAATTTTAAAATACTGTAAGGAGAATAACATTCTGCCAGAAAATCAGTCTGGTTCTAGAACCAGACGCAGCACAAATGCATGCCTCTTAAATGTAGTTAATATGTTATTGAAAAACTACGATGATTCTAAAATTTCCTTTTTAGTACAAATAGATTTCTCGAAAGCGTCTGATATGGTGAATCGTAGAATACTTTTTTCTAAACTGAAGATGGTATCAAAATTACCTTTATAACAAAACATTCCAAGTATGCATTGTTTTCAAATTTAGATAGAATTAGTTCGGCATTGTCTCCTCTATAGTGCCGCGTACCACAAGGATCTATTTTAGGGTTATTATTTTTCTTAATATTCATTCCTACGCCAGCGACACTCAACTCATGGCAACCATTGATCCATTTAAGTCAAATGAAAGAATAGATATAGTTAACGAGGAACTGGAAAAATTTGTGTTATGGGTAGACAAAAACAGTTTAAGAATAAACGCTAGCAAATCATCCCTTCTTGCTATAGGTAATTACAACCACATATCTAACACAGGCGTGCCTGTTAAAAGAAGTTTTAGAGCAAAAATATTAGGTCAGGTTGTGGATGAGAATCTGAAATTCGTGCAGCATTTAAACCTAAAACTTAAGGCTGCTAGACTTAAAATGCGACATTTGTATCAATTCTGTAGTGCACCACGCCGAATCGACATTGACATATTCCCCTCTCTTCTTGTACCCCCCACCTTAGTTTTAAATTTTTCAGTACCACACGTAATTGACATTGACAAAAAAAATCTACATTGACTTGACATGCTGTCAAGGGGTTGAAAGTTGTCGGTTGAGTAGCAATTATTGTAAATCTTTTTAAAATTAACTTAAATAGTGTTTACGTCGACAAATTTTGCTACATTATTAAAAGATTGACACAAAGTAAGAATTTTTATCTTCTTTAAATTTAAAAATAAGATTCCTAACCTCACAGTTATGTTTATAAGTTACGTCTCAAAATTAAATAATATTGATTAGATTATTTATGTATTGAAAGTAAAAAGTATAAATTATTAGATGGACCAAAAACGAATGACGGTACACCTGTGGCACTGGCCAGTATTTAATAATAAAATATTTCCCATACCGATGACTCCAGGAAAATGTTTTTTTTTGCATAAATAATAATTTAATCTTAAATTTTTTTTCATCCGCGTACAAAAATTTTATGTTCTGGTTTCTTATGTGTCTGTATATAATGAAACTAACTAATTTGAAACAGACTGTTGACTCATTGGTATATTAAAACTTTGACCAATTAATTTTTCATTACTATCTGTTGCGAAAAATGAAAGAGCAGTGAAAATTTTCATTTCGGGTGGTATCTATTTTGGATTATTGTTAAAAGCCATATGAGGAATTAGTTCGTTGATAAAATTTAACACTAAGTTTTTTGTACGACGAAATAAATATTCATCAAGAATGAATGGATTGCTGTTTTCGCATTTCGCTTCTAATTTTAATAAATTCATTTAAACTTCGTTGCCTTTTTCTTACTTGACTTCTACGATGCAATAAAATATTATCTAGTAGCATTACCTAGGTACAGTAAGTATTAACTTTCAAATTTATAGATTCTTTGACAATTAAATAACTGTCACTTCACATATGCGCAGGCGCGAAGCAACATACACACCGATGTTTTTAGAATGATTTGTATACTTAAAATATTTTCCGAAGATACCCAAACAGTATGTCGATTTTACTATAACGATTTGGTAAAGTATTAAATTTGTATTACCTTGACATGAAGCTATCGCTATCACATGTCAATGTCAATATCGACTCGGTATGGTTCCACTACTGACATGATATAAGCACCGAGGTTAAATTACGTCTTATTAATACATTAATCATGCCGATTTTAGATTACTGCTCCTGCGTTTACGTTCCTATTCTATCATAGACGGATAAATGGATTTACTCTTTTTCAGAATTCATGCTTATGTTTTGTTTACGATATGTAAGTACGATCATAACTCTCAGAAATCCACCTATCCCTGTCTCGTACATAAAGTGAAATTAACTGGTACTCCACATTATTTAACGAATAAATTAGTTTCTAAAAACAATATAATTATACGATACGAATAAAAGATTTGTTCGTAGTACCGCCCAATAGAAAATCTAAATTCAATGCAGCTTTTTCATACCTAGCACCATCATTACACAATGATTTACCTGAAAATCTAAAATCTCTTGCTTATGGTTCTTTTAAATATCATGTTAAAAATTTGGATTTCCGAATTCATAAAATCTACACGACCTGTGTTTTTCTTTTTCTATGCGTTTATACCTACTCCTAAATGGAGTAATACATCGCTCTCCACCAGATGGTGATAAAGAGGAAGCCGTACAGGTTGTCCCGACCTCGCTAATATGAATAATATTGTATGAGTACCATGATTCGCACATGGCGGGTCACTATGGTTTTGAAAAAACTTACAAGAAAATTAAGTCTCGGTTTTATTGGGTTGGTATGAGAAGAAAATCTAGTAACACATTGAAAAATATGTCGACTGCCAAAGATTTAATCCGAGAATTATAAGAATTTTGGGTTATTGCAAACCCCGCTGCAAAACAGAAGATTTGAGATAATACTTTACTTGGAAATGTGATTTGGTGGTACCGTTACGTAGACGACATCTTATGCTATTGGAAAGGTACTGACAGGCAATTAGACCTTTTCCTAAAATTTATTAATACCATAAACCCAAAAATACAATTTACAATCGAAAAAGAAGTTGACCACAAAATTAACTTTCTTGACTTAACGATACAACAGAATAATGGTACTTTCACTTACAGTATATATAGAAAAACTACTTATACAGACACTGTGATTCCTGCTGATTCTAACCACCCCAATAACATCAAGATGTCGTCCTTCAACAGTTTTGTACATAGACTCGTTAATGTTCCCATGTCTGAAGATCATTTTGATAAAGAAAGAAATACCTTAAAAAACATAGCCCTAAATAATGGTTACAACCCCGATATAATTGACATTATTATTAATAAAAAACATAAACAAATGGTACCAAAATTATTTTATATCAATAATCCGGATTCTGTGGACGATAAGATAAAATCTTATAAAATAATTCCATACATGGGAAACATTAGCGAACAAATAGGAAACCATTTAAGAGGAAAACAAATCATACCGGCTTATTATAATAATATAACTTTAAGAAAAATGTTAGTTAACCAAAAATTAGGAAATAATTGTAAATTTGAAAAAAGTGGAGTTTATGAAATTAGTTGCAATAATTGTAACCATATTTACATAGGAAAAACCAATAGAAATTTTAACATTAGATTTACCGAACACATGAGAGCCTGGAGATTAAATAAACCGAACAATTCCAATATTGCTAAACACTTAATAGAAAAGGGACATTCCTGCAATATTTCTAATTTAAAAATTTTACATATAGACAATAATTATTATAAAATCAGTTTATTAGAAGCCTTTGAAATTAAGAAAGCTGTATCTTTAGGTAAACAACTTATAAACGAACAAATAGAATTACTCAAATCCCCGCTACTTTCCCCTTTATGAATTTCGATTGGTTTTTCCTAATAACCCTTACAGCTTGTCGATTATAAATACCGATGTTCACATACTTTTACTCTATTGTACTTCTGATGATGGCGTAAGCCGAAATGCGCATAAAGTATCAATAAAATTGTTTTATTTGAAACTACACCGAGTGTTTTTACTTCAAGTTTTAACAATGTTTCAACGAGTGCCTACGGTTAAATCGATCAATTTAATTTAAACATTTTTTTCAAATGTCAACGAGCACAAAACTCATTTTCGCACTCTATTCACACGACTTGATAATTTTAGAGTTCTAGTAAACGTAAACAAGAGCATTTTAGGATCTTCCAATGTACATCTCTAGGGCTATGAAGTCTCTGCTGCAGGAACTCAACCCATACATGAACGCATCGCTGCTCTTCAGAATTTCCCATCCCCTTCATCTGCAAAAGGCCTCCGTCAATTTTAAGATAGGCTAAATTTTTACAGGCGCTTCATCCCATCGGCGGCTCAGAATCAAACACCACTCAATGCCGCCCTTGCGGAAACCAATCTTTATCCTGGACCCCAGACCTGGAGCAAGCTTTCATTGCTTCCAAAGAAAGCCTGTCCACAGCCACCCTACTGACTCATCCCGAACCTAATGCACATTTAAGTCTCTTCACAGACGCATCTAACGTCGCCATTGGTGCAGCCCTGCAGCAGCTAACGGATAATACCTGACAACCACTAGCATTCTTCTCCAAGAAGCTTGCATCACGTCAGAGGAAATGGCCAACCTACTACCCAGAACTATTCGCTGTATACTCCGTTAAACACTTCCGACACATTTTAGAGGCCCAGCACTGTACAATCTATACAGACCACAAACCACTAACCTACGCATTCCTACAACATCGTGAAAAACTTCCTCCTATCCAACTAAACCAACTTTCTTTCATTTCCCAATTCACCACAGACATAAAACATGTTAATGTTTCAGACAACATTATCGCAGATGCCTCTTCTCGAATCAATGCACTCATAAATGTTTCTCCAGTCAATTTAGAAGAACTTGCACGCTTCCAAGAAAATGATGCTGAACTTCGCGAATTATTGGTCAGCGACTCAGCCCTTCAGCTCCAGCGTGTAAACGTGCCTGGAACTAGTATAAACCTCTACTGTGATACAGCTTTAGCATGTTCCTGCACCTATGCGACGCCAATTATTTGTAACCAATTAAAACAACCAGTGGCGGCTCGACAGGGGAGGCAAGGGAGGCTAAGCCTCCTCATAACTTATCAAGTTAAAAACTATTTTAAAACATTTACTTTCATGTTTATTCTTCTTTCTATTTTCATTAATTTTGTATTAGTTACGTAGGTGTAAAATGATCTTAATGCATAATATTTCTGTATTAATCATGTTACGCCTATTTATTAGACCGCTGTGCATACAACGGAGGCTAAGCTCCTCTACACCTTAAAAGTATAGTTCTTAGAGGCATACTCCACACACGTGCTGCATACACGATACGTGAATCAAGCCACATTACAACAGCGTATAAGTTAGCACATGCCCCCCCCCCTTTCCCTAAGGTGAGCCACTCCACCGACAAATGTCACGAGCCGCCACTGAAAATAACATTACACTGATTATTTGTTGACATTTCTTACAACTAATGAAATGTTCCATTTCGAGTCACGTGTCTGTTTTAACCAATCCTGTCATTATTATACTGAGAATAAAGCTTTTGAGATTATTCCCGGGAATAATCTTTGTAGCTTTTGTTTTTGTTGACATGTCAGATAGGAATCAACACATAAGTAAAATCAGCGAAATTTCTGATTATGAAATAAACCAAAAAATTATAAAAACCACTTCTAGAAATACCATAATTAGTAATTATATCTTTTAATTATTTATTTTGCATTTTTAAAGTATGTTCTACTTGTCGAACCAGACTTACCAACTGAGCCATGTGTATGAATGAAGCTAGTTCATTACGACAGTAGATAGCGTTACAATAGCATGACAGCCTTATTCCATTGTTTGCAACTTGTGGATCAAAAAATAATCTGATTAAATATAATTCGAGAGTCAGATAAATTAGACAATAATTTTCCAGATTTTCCTAAACTTGTTGCCATTTGGCAATAGTCACGAAAGCACGTAGGGCAACAAGTTTTCAAAAAATCTGTCAAATTATTTTAAATTTATTCTCAGTCTCCTGTTATTTTATTTCTGATAATGTTCCTTAGAAAATTATCAGCTATAATATCCTGAGAACATTGATAAATACGAAAAAAATTTATGGCAGTTACCGAAAACGCGTTACTTGGTAACCGCCCGACGCCGAAGGCGGAGAGGTGTGACCTAAAAGCAACGTGCTTGAGGAAATTATGATAAAAGAAGTGGGAAATGCG
>OY720464.1:8422541-8540041 GCA_963082715.1 Harpalus rubripes
AGAAACTGACACGGACTTGTACAAACATGTCTGTACAGAATACAATAGCAATATGAGGCATTGGCGCAGTGATTTATCACATTCTTGTACAAATCACATATAGGGGATATGTTTTGTATGCTTATTACTCCGTTGAATTTCATTCGATTTACATCCTTTTTGCATCATCTAAATCGCAACGAGTACTACGAAACGTAGAACAAATCTCTATTTCGCCGAATTTGGAGTTACCCTCTTTTTGCATCAAGGTCTTCAACTGTCTACCACCGTGTACAAGGTACTTACTTATTTCTTCAGTATATCGGAATTTAATTTTTAATGACGTGTTTCCTCTTGAGAATTGGCAAGAAAAATTCCCAGAAAAAAAATAAACATAATATCCCGGTAAGAATCCATAATACGGATGAAAAAATACCTAAAATAAATTATTGTTAGTTATGTTTAATACAAGAAACAGCATTACGCGAGTCCAAAATAATACAAAATATATCTGTACAGATACGTAGACAGATATATGGTACTCTACTTCCAAATTTTATGTTAAAAAAAATCATATAATAGTAAATGTTTTAATATTTCATATAAATGGTACTACATTATCCCTTGACCAGCTGGGTCCGCTCACACAGACCGCAACTGTTATATAAATCCGGTATATCTTTCCACTGGTAACTCCCATCACATTCAGAGTATCAATAATTGTTCTGTAGACCATGCTGGTTTAGTGTTTAGTATCTGTGCATCAATAGGAGTGTTTATAGGTGGGTACAGGAAAAATAATCGAAAAATTTGAGCGGTCTGTCACTGGACCTGGATGTTTGTGAAATTGCGAAAACACAAAGAGTGAGCTTTATCGATAAAGATTTTCAAGATACAGTTATACAGTGGTATGAAGATGATGTAAAAAGTGATGATTTAAGTATCGACGGAAAAGATCAGACAGTAAGCGATTATGGTTCATTTTCTATTATTCATTAAGTGAAGATAGCAAACATAGTGAGAATAATAAATAATAAAATGAAAATTTATAATTACCACATTTACTTATTATTTGTACCATTACTGCAAGAAATCAGTATGTTTAGACTGCTCAAATAAGGTTTTCCGCCACTGAATCGAAATTCTTTCACTGTATGTGTGAACGAATTAATTTTTTAATAAAATGCAATTTTTCTTTTTGTAATTTGTTTACTTTATTTTTAAAATTGTTTTAGAAATCGTAGTCTTGCGCAGCGCTTAAAATGAATAAATGTACTTTGGACAATTTAAAATTATTAGTGTGATTATGGTATGGTGATGTAGATTTCCAAGTACAATCATGCATTAATCATTAATTAATAATATTTAAGTAATAATTAGTCAAATAAACACATTAACATATTTACCTATCATTTAATCTCTCAATTTCTTTTAATAAAAGGATATTTATAACTATATTTGCAAGCCACTTTTAACATTATCGTCAGTGTTACCAGGTATACTATAATTATTATCGAAAATATACCATAATTTTTAGTCCAATACCTACAAAAAATGTACTACTACAATCGATAATTATACCATAATTTGCGAAATTATGTTAGAAAGCAGAATGAAAAATTATTTCACATTTACAATATTTCTATTCAAAAATATAATGCTTCGTCGTATTTCACGTGTATACAACCTTCTGAGTCAACTTCCTATGAAGTCTTCGTCAGAAGGTGGCCAGCACAGCAGGTAATCACAGACGCGTTTCGCACTTCTTGGTGCTCATCAGTGTGATGTAACCTGGGGGCCTCTGTCTCATCCACAGAGGTGGAATCACGGAGCAGAGGCCACCCAACCTAGCTGTGCTAGCAACGGTCTTATGACCGTTCGCTACAGGTATCTGGCCTGTAGAAGGTAGTGTTAATACCCACAGAGCCATCTACCTGCAAAAGGCTTGACTGAGCCAAAATTGCAAATTGCAAACTAGTTGCGAATTTTGCCGTGAAAACGTACATTATTCAAAAATATAATGCTTCGTCGTATTTCACGTGTATACAACCTTCTGAGTCAACTTCCTATGAAGTCTTCGTCAGAAGGTGGCCAGCACAGCAGGTAATCACAGACGCGTTTCGCACTTCTTGGTGCTCATCAGTGTGATGTAACCTGGGGGCCTCTGTCTCATCCACAGAGGTGGAATCACGGAGCAGAGGCCACCCAACCTAGCTGTGCTAGCAACGGTCTTATGACCGTTCGCTACAGGTATCTGGCCTGTAGAAGGTAGTGTTAATACCCACAGAGCCATCTACCTGCAAAAGGCTTGACTGAGCCAAAATTGCAAATTGCAAACTAGTTGCGAATTTTGCCGTGAAAACGTACATTATTCAAAAATATAATGCTTCGTCGTATTTCACGTGTATACAACCTTCTGAGTCAACTTCCTATGAAGTCTTCGTCAGAAGGTGGCCAGCACAGCAGGTAATCACAGACGCGTTTCGCACTTCTTGGTGCTCATCAGTGTGATGTAACCTGGGGGCCTCTGTCTCATCCACAGAGGTGGAATCACGGAGCAGAGGCCACCCAACCTAGCTGTGCTAGCAACGGTCTTATGACCGTTCGCTACAGGTATCTGGCCTGTAGAAGGTAGTGTTAATACCCACAGAGCCATCTACCTGCAAAAGGCTTGACTGAGCCAAAATTGCAAATTGCAAACTAGTTGCGAATTTTGCCGTGAAAACGTACATTATTCAAAAATATAATGCTTCGTCGTATTTCACGTGTATACAACCTTCTGAGTCAACTTCCTATGAAGTCTTCGTCAGAAGGTGGCCAGCACAGCAGGTAATCACAGACGCGTTTCGCACTTCTTGGTGCTCATCAGTGTGATGTAACCTGGGGGCCTCTGTCTCATCCACAGAGGTGGAATCACGGAGCAGAGGCCACCCAACCTAGCTGTGCTAGCAACGGTCTTATGACCGTTCGCTACAGGTATCTGGCCTGTAGAAGGTAGTGTTAATACCCACAGAGCCATCTACCTGCAAAAGGCTTGACTGAGCCAAGATTGCAAATTGCAAACTAGTTGCGAATTTTGCCGTGAAAACGTACATTATTCAAAAATATAATGCTTCGTCGTATTTCACGTGTATACAACCTTCTGAGTCAACTTCCTATGAAGTCTTCGTCAGAAGGTGGCCAGCACAGCAGGTAATCACAGACGCGTTTCGCACTTCTTGGTGCTCATCAGTGTGATGTAACCTGGGGGCCTCTGTCTCATCCACAGAGGTGGAATCACGGAGCAGAGGCCACCCAACCTAGCTGTGCTAGCAACGGTCTTATGACCGTTCGCTACAGGTATCTGGCCTGTAGAAGGTAGTGTTAATACCCACAGAGCCATCTACCTGCAAAAGGCTTGACTGAGCCAAAATTGCAAATTGCAAACTAGTTGCGAATTTTGCCGTGAAAACGTACATTATTCAAAAATATAATGCTTCGTCGTATTTCACGTGTATACAACCTTCTGAGTCAACTTCCTATGAAGTCTTCGTCAGAAGGTGGCCAGCACAGCAGGTAATCACAGACGCGTTTCGCACTTCTTGGTGCTCATCAGTGTGATGTAACCTGGGGGCCTCTGTCTCATCCACAGAGGTGGAATCACGGAGCAGAGGCCACCCAACCTAGCTGTGCTAGCAACGGTCTTATGACCGTTCGCTACAGGTATCTGGCCTGTAGAAGGTAGTGTTAATACCCACAGAGCCATCTACCTGCAAAAGGCTTGACTGAGCCAAAATTGCAAATTGCAAACTAGTTGCGAATTTTGCCGTGAAAACGTACATTATTCAAAAATATAATGCTTCGTCGTATTTCACGTGTATACAACCTTCTGAGTCAACTTCCTATGAAGTCTTCGTCAGAAGGTGGCCAGCACAGCAGGTAATCACAGACGCGTTTCGCACTTCTTGGTGCTCATCAGTGTGATGTAACCTGGGGGCCTCTGTCTCATCCACAGAGGTGGAATCACGGAGCAGAGGCCACCCAACCTAGCTGTGCTAGCAACGGTCTTATGACCGTTCGCTACAGGTATCTGGCCTGTAGAAGGTAGTGTTAATACCCACAGAGCCATCTACCTGCAAAAGGCTTGACTGAGCCAAAATTGCAAATTGCAAACTAGTTGCGAATTTTGCCGTGAAAACGTACATTATTCAAAAATATAATGCTTCGTCGTATTTCACGTGTATACAACCTTCTGAGTCAACTTCCTATGAAGTCTTCGTCAGAAGGTGGCCAGCACAGCAGGTAATCACAGACGCGTTTCGCACTTCTTGGTGCTCATCAGTGTGATGTAACCTGGGGGCCTCTGTCTCATCCACAGAGGTGGAATCACGGAGCAGAGGCCACCCAACCTAGCTGTGCTAGCAACGGTCTTATGACCGTTCGCTACAGGTATCTGGCCTGTAGAAGGTAGTGTTAATACCCACAGAGCCATCTACCTGCAAAAGGCTTGACTGAGCCAAAATTGCAAATTGCAAACTAGTTGCGAATTTTGCCGTGAAAACGTACATTATTCAAAAATATAATGCTTCGTCGTATTTCACGTGTATACAACCTTTTGCAGGTAGATGGCTCTGTGGGTATTAACACTACCTTCTACAGGCCAGATACCTGTAGCGAACGGTCATAAGACCGTTGCTAGCACAGCTAGGTTGGGTGGCCTCTGCTCCGTGATTCCACCTCTGTGGATGAGACAGAGGCCCCCAGGTTACATCACACTGATGAGCACCAAGAAGTGCGAAACGCGTCTGTGATTACCTGCTGTGCTGGCCACCTTCTGACGAAGACTTCATAGGAAGTTGACTCAGAAGGTTGTATACACGTGAAATACGACGAAGCATTATATTTTTGAATAATGTACGTTTTCACGGCAAAATTCGCAACTAGTTTGCAATTTGCAATTTTGGCTCAGTCAAGCCTTTTGCAGGTAGATGGCTCTGTGGGTATTAACACTACCTTCTACAGGCCAGATACCTGTAGCGAACGGTCATAAGACCGTTGCTAGCACAGCTAGGTTGGGTGGCCTCTGCTCCGTGATTCCACCTCTGTGGATGAGACAGAGGCCCCCAGGTTACATCACACTGATGAGCACCAAGAAGTGCGAAACGCGTCTGTGATTACCTGCTGTGCTGGCCACCTTCTGACGAAGACTTCATAGGAAGTTGACTCAGAAGGTTGTATACACGTGAAATACGACGAAGCATTATATTTTTGAATAATGTACGTTTTCACGGCAAAATTCGCAACTAGTTTGCAATTTGCAATTTTGGCTCAGTCAAGCCTTTTGCAGGTAGATGGCTCTGTGGGTATTAACACTACCTTCTACAGGCCAGATACCTGTAGCGAACGGTCATAAGACCGTTGCTAGCACAGCTAGGTTGGGTGGCCTCTGCTCCGTGATTCCACCTCTGTGGATGAGACAGAGGCCCCCAGGTTACATCACACTGATGAGCACCAAGAAGTGCGAAACGCGTCTGTGATTACCTGCTGTGCTGGCCACCTTCTGACGAAGACTTCATAGGAAGTTGACTCAGAAGGTTGTATACACGTGAAATACGACGAAGCATTATATTTTTGAATAATGTACGTTTTCACGGCAAAATTCGCAACTAGTTTGCAATTTACAATATTTCTTGTGTTTCGTTGTTCCAAACATTTAAAATTAGTGTAATATTTGACCACTCGTTAGTTCAGCTCCACGGTCTTCCCGAACCCGATCATTAAAGCGTAGTGCGTACTGTAGATATGGAAATAAAAGTAGTCTTTTGGTTGGTCAAAATTGCCAAAACAGAAACCAAGATCCCTATGCAGAAAAGAAAATAACTACAAATTTTGACATTATGTATCGTAATTATTGATAACGGTAACAAAATGATTATCCTGTAATTAACCATTTTGAGGTTTTGGAGATTTTGATAATAATATCATCAAGACGTGCATGTATTATTTTCTTGCGTGAATCGTACTACAGTGTGATTTTTTTATGTGTTCTACACCCCAGATCCTAAGTCGAAATATATATATATATATATATATATATATATATATATATATATATATATATATATATATATATATATATATATATGTTAGAAATAGTACGAACCACATACAAAAAAATAACACTCTAATCCATTTTATGAAAGAGCAATCCTGATACACCACAAACAATAATAGCATGATGTCATCCATACTGAAATTTTTGAATATTTTAAATATTTCCGCTTACACGGCCATTCTGCATCTTGGGGCGTCCTCGCACCACTCTTACTGTAAATAAATGCAAATTGAAAATGTAAAAGTTTAATATTTTGATCAGTGAGATTATCATTGTTGTCGTTTTAATTCTGCATAAGTGGGATTGCCACTCACTCCTGCACTATGGGATTGCCATAGCTAGTTTTGATTATATTTTATGTGTAAGTGGGATTGCCACTTATTCCTGCACTATGGGATTGCCATAGTTGGTTTTGATTTTATTTTGTGTAAGTGGGATTGCCACTTATTCCTGCACTATGGGATTGCCATAGCCGGTTTTGATTTTATTTATTTGTTTGTGTTATTATTTAAGCGGGATCGCCGCTAAGTTTTATACTCTCATTTTCTGTTGCATTGGGCCATGCCCGTAGCTGTTCATGTGCTGCTACTGTCTCCCGCTTGGTCAGTAGGTATCGTTCATTTAACAATACCTTTTCGACACGGTATGGGCCTTCATATGGTGGTTTTAGCTTACCACCACCATATTTGCACCTAAATTTCACTTTTCATGAAAGTTCCATTCGCAACGACTCAGAGATTTTGGAACACGGACGTACAGGAACTTAAATAACTTCCTCCAGATTATGCCATGACTAACTGATAAGAGCTCCTTATGTTTGAACTGTCTGCACAGCGCTATATTATATACGCTAACATGGTTCATTTGATACATTCTTTCACCATCAGCGCTCCACATTGCTCCATTCGCAGACAATTATGTTGGGCAAGACGCTCGCCCATTCTGACTTAATATTTCGAGACAGACTGGTAGAGACTTCGTTCATAATTACAGCTCTCCCGCCGCTGTCATCAATATTTTTTTCTAAATATCACCATCGTACAGTAACTAATCGAAGGCATCGATCTCACATTTGGTACGCCCAGCACACATCCTTTAATTGCTGGCACAGCTTCAACTCTTATTATTAGTAGTATAAACTTTTCTGTACAAAGCTCCCATTTCAATCACATAATCCTTAATGTCAATGCAGGTAACCTGAAACATGAACACTCAAAAGCTCACTTGGAACTTTTACATTAACAAAATTATCAAAACAAATCCCGCAGCAGCCTCGGACAGAAGCCTTCTAGAAAAACTGGCGACTGCAGGCAAAAACGAACCACTGGCCATACATCATCGTATTTGGACCAATGATCACTCATGCATTGTTAGTATGGCGGCCAAAAGTTAATAGAACACGGCAAAAGTGTCGTTACAGAAGCACAACGACAGTCTGTCTTTGTATCACAGACCACAGGAGCCATGAATACCTGTCCAAGTGCAGTAGTAGAATTGATTATGGGGCCAGCGTCTTTGCACTCTGAAAGACAAAACACTTCAAGCTTGGAGATCTCGAAGGCCACTCATAATTTCTAAAAGAGAGCTACACAAGATAGTTTTTAGTAATCGCATTATCACTACTTCTAGGTGGTAATGTACTCAACGTGCCTGTTACTTTGCACAAACTTGTGGCATGTCCCATGCTGACATTCTGCAATTTTTCTACACGCTTTAAGATATTTATATTAGTTCGTTTGTTATTTCACAAGTAACTAACTAAAACGCAAACTGGTTGATACTCTCGATCTGTTACTACTTAATCCACATTCACTTCGAAAATATTGTCGTGTCGCAGACAATGTAAAAGAGTAGAATCAAGTTTCCAAAATGAAATACTTTCATAGAAATTCAATGACAACACATCAATCAAAATATAACAACTGCTATATACATTACTATAATAATTCATATTTCGAATGAAATATGTAGAGATCGGTAATGCGGGACATCAATCATTACAATATCAAGAACATTAAACTCAACTTGATCTCTCGTTTCTCAGCAAGCAACTGACCACATTGCCTTTATTACAAACAGTAACCTAATTGAAACCAACGTCGCTCACAACGATATCTTGCGTTTTGTAATAAAATCTCTTACCAGTATTGGAAGACCGCTTATCATAAATTCAACACTCATTACTCACGGTTCTACTTAACCAACTGTTGTAATTACGTCACCACTCTCCAGGTGGGACACATACGGAACCTTGTAGAATAAAAACCTGCAAAAATGCTAGACGGTTCTTCCATCTTAATCTATTTGGCCTTGCACTTCAGTTTATAATTCACCAACAAAATACAAGCCCACAAACAATATTGCGGGTCGCAGGCGAATCCCACTTCTGATGTTAGAAATAGTACGAACCACATACAAAAAAATAACACTCTAATCCATTTTATGAAAGAGCAACCCTGATACACCGATACTGACGGTAACCCGATCACTGCCCCCCATTTACCGTTACTATCGCTTTTTATAGTATTTAATACAATATAATATGAACGTTGTATAACGACACAAACAATAATAGCATGATGTCATCCATACTGAAATTTTTGAATATTTTAAATATTTCCGCTTACATATATATATATATATATATATATATATATATATATATATATATATATATATATATATACAGGATGTTTTCTTTAAAACAACCAGCGCTTTTTTGAGCGAACTAATGACTTTAGAAAAAAATGTTATATACAAGAAATGATCAAGAATAAGGGGCTAATTTATTAATAATAACAAACCGAAAATTCGACCAGGGGTTCTCAAACGGCAGAACAAAATTATGTTTTTTCAATTGGTATCCTATATAATTTTTTAGCCCATTTTTTTCTGATTTCAACGATATAAATATGATATAGGGTTGAATAACAGTTATTTCGAGAAAAATGGTATTAAAAATAATGTTATATTACTGTCGCTGATAAAAAGTAGGCGTATAAAAAAAAGAAGAAAAAATTGTGTATATGAACTGTCATATAAAAATAAATAAAAAATATATTAAATACTGACTTTCTTTAATAAATCGCATCGAGCCGGATCTATAACTATTATATTTATAGGTAAATATAGTCAATTACCAGTACATAAGTGGTCCTTCGAGCCAGATCTATAACTATTATATTTATAGGTAAATATAGTCAATTACCAGTACATAAGTGGTCCTTCGAGTTTAAAGCAACAGAGCTGTGGAAAAACGTTTATATTATGTCGAAAGTAAACTCAGCAACATCCCTTCCTGAAGACGCAGTCGCTACCAGATGTAGTGAACGAGTTAATAAAGGAGTACCTCCGCGGCGATTTGGTGATGAAGAAAAGGAAAAATTTGAACCTACAATTCCAAATAAGCCAAAGTCAACGAAGTCTAATAACACATGAGTAACGAGAATGAGTGAAAGCACAGCTAATCGTAGAAGATTAGAAGCGAAGTTAAAAGCTGAAAAAGAAATAAGTGAATTAGAATCCGCGGAAGCTGAACGCAAAAAGAAGATTATGCAATTGCAACTAGAAGTAGAAAATGCAAGAATCGAAGAAGAAATTAATGAAATAGAAGAAAATGAGCCTCTCGACAGTGTACAAGATATAATTGAAGATAAACAAATCAAAATAGCTACAAAAGAATGGGTCGAAAATATAGATAATAATTTAGAACATTTAACGAACAATAAATTGAAAACCAAAGAAGAGATCCCTGTGCCTTCTAACGTTACCGCTGCATTAGTGAATGCAGTAAACGCACTTGCAACACAACAAAAACAACCACATATCGACATAAATAGATTTATGGCGAGACAAGTGAATAATATTAATTTACCATATTTTTTGGGAAAACCAGAAGACTGGCCCGCATTTATTTCTGAATTTAAAGAAAGTACAGAAACTTGTGGACTCACCGCACGAGAAAACAGAGTTAGACTAAGAAAATGTTTAAAGGGAGAAGCATTGAATGCAGAGAAAGGACTTTTGATTAATCCTGAAGGTGTTGATGAAGTAATTAAAGCATTAGAGTCACGTTTTGGAAGGCCTGAGCAAATCTTGAGAAACTTATTACAAGAAATAAGAAGCATGCCAATTATCAAAGAGAATAATTTAGAACCTATGATGAAACTTGCTAGTTCGGCAAAACAACTAGTTGTAAATTTAGAATTATTAAATTTACATGATCAGTTACCAAATATGCAAACAATAGAAGAAATTATTTTGAAGCTTCCTTGCAGTTGGCAAATCCAATGGGCAAGATTTTGTAGCAGAGAAACTGGTAAAACATTTAATCTCAAAGATTTGTCAGATTGGTTGTCAGAAGAATCATTAATTATTAGTAAAACTTTAAAGTCAACTGAGTTTAAGAAAAAAGAAAATTTTCCTTCAAACCCGAAGAAAGAAGCAACAATGACAACAACAACAGCACAACGAACTTGTATGTATTGTAAGAAACCAAATCATGGTTTGTACAAATGTAGGATATTTCAAAGGTTAGCAAACGATGAAAAATGGAAATTTGTAAGAGATAAGAATTTATGTTTTGTTTGTTTGCAATTGAGGCATATGACAAGTGGTTGTTGGAAATCGGACAAAAAATGTGGTGTAAATGGTTGCGATAGGTATCATAATAAGATACTTCATCGTCTTGAAAATGAATTCGAAAACGAAAATGATAAAACTGAATTAATACATGCTGAAGAAAATGTACAAAAAAAGGTGAACCTTACTACTTCTCACAATCCATTATACGCCAGAAATTGTAAGAAAATATTATTAAAAGTAGCACCTATAGTTCTAAAAGGACAAAAAGAAGAAATTCATACATATGCGTTACTTGACGAAGCCTCATCTGTTAGTCTAATTCATAAGAAAATAGCAGAAAAACTTGGATTAACTGGACCTTCTTCTGTGTTAAGAATTCAATGGACTAATAATGAAAATACACAAGAATTAATTTCTAAAACTGTAAAATGTAGAATAAGGGGAGAGAAGTGTGATAAAGAATACAATTTATTTAATTTGAGAACTGTAGACAATTTAGATTTGCCTACACAAACTGTCAATGTCAAACGGTTTGGTGAACAATGGGCTCACTTGCAGAATGAAAATATTGTTTCGTATGAAGATGCAAAACCATTAGTTCTTATTGGACAAGACCACTGGGAGCTCATCGTAAGCAGACGAATAATCCAAGGTCCAAAGAATGCACCAGCACTGTCACGAACAAACTTAGGGTGGATAGTGCATGGAAGAATTGTTAGAAAAAGTCAACAAGATGATAGAGTATTGTTTATAAAACATACAGAAAAGGATTTATTGCATAATTTAATGAAAGAAACATTCAGTATAGAAAATTTTGGAATTGTATCGCCAAGTAAGCAGAGACAATCAAAAGAGGACGAAAAAGCAGTTGAAATTATGAAACGAACATCCAGAAAAATAAATGATAGATGGGAAATAGGCCTTCTTTGGAAAGAAGAAAATATCGATTTACCAGAAAGTAAGACAAATGCTTTCAGCAGGTTGAAATGTATGGAAAGAAAAATGGATCGGGATTCCAATCTTGCTAAAAGATATTGTGAGAAAACTAAAGAATACGAAGATAAGAATTATGCAAGAAAATTAACACTAAACAAAAGTATCATAGAGCCTCCTCATACTTGGTATCTTCCACATTTCGGTGTGATTAATCCAAACAAACCAGGGAAATTAAGATTTGTCTTTGATGCTGCAGCTAAAAGTAATGGTATTTCATTAAATGATACGTTATTAAAAGGTCCTGATTTAATATGGAAAGAAAAATGGATCGGGATTCCAATCTTGCTAAAAGATATTGTGAGAAAATTAAAGAATACGAAGATAAGAATTATGCAAGAAAATTAACACTAAACAAAAGTATCATAGAGCCTCCGCATATTTGGTATCTTCCACATTTCGGTGTGATTAATCCAAACAAACCAGGGAAATTAAGATTTGTCTTTGATGCTGCAGCTAAAAGTAATGGTATTTCATTAAATGATACGTTATTAAAAGGTCCTGATTTAATGACAACTCTAATCAGCACACTGTTTAATTTTCGGCAAAAAGAAATTGCCTTTGCTGCTGATATAAAAGAAATGTTTCATCAGGTGCTAATAAGAAAGGAAGACCAAGATGGACAAAGATTTTTATGGCGTGGAATGGACAGACAGCGTGATCCCGATGTATACGTCATGCAAGCGATGATATTCGGTGCCCTGTCATCTCCCTATTGTGCACAATACGTGAAGAATATGAATGCAGAAGAATACGCGAAAATTTGGCCAAGAGCTTATGAAGGGATAAGATATTATCATTATGTAGATGATTACTTAGATTCTACTAATACTGAGGACGAAGCTATTGAATTAATCAAACAAGTATTAGAAATTCATAAAAATGGCGGATTTGAGTTAAGAAATTGGATTTGTAACTCAGAAAAAGTAATAGAAAGTATACCTGAACACCTACGTACAGAAGTAAAAAAGTTTGATGTAAATAAAACTTCAGAAACATGCCTTGACAAAATATTGGGACTATACTGGAACTCAAAAGACGATGTTCTTCAGTTTTCAACTAATTTTCATCGCATAGATCAAGAATTAATCAATGGGAAGAAACTTCCAACAAAACGAGAGATTTTAAAAATTCTAATGTCTTTGTATGATCCTCTGGGTTTAATTATTCATTATACTATACAAGGAAGAATAATTGTTCAAGAGGTGTGGAGGAGTAATTGTGAATGGGATGATATAATTGATGAATCATTAGGAAAAAAGTGGTTGAAATGGTTAAAAAATATTCATGCAATTAAAAATTTGAAAATAGAACGACCTTATTGTAAAAATATTATACAAGCAAGAAATATTCAACTACATGTATTTTCAGATGCTAGCCAGCAGGCATTTGCAGCAGTTGCTTATATAAGAATAAAAACAAAGAACGAAGTAACTGTAAAACTTATAATGTCAAAAGCTCGTGTTACTCCTTTGAAAGGTTTTACAATTCCACGTGCTGAATTACAAGGGGCTGTATTAGCTAGTCGATTAGCAAAAATAATAATAAAAGAACACACTAATAAACTTGAGACAATAACCTTTTGGACAGATGCTCAAACTGTTTTAAAATGGTTAAAATCAGAAGCAAGACACCCTACTTTCATCGCACATAGAATTGGAAAAATTTTAGAAGCAACAGAATGCCGACAGTGGAGATGGGTTCCCTCAAAGGAGAACGTAGCTGATGAAGCTACGCGTGATGATAAAGAACGAGATTTATCTGCCGAGAGTAGATGGTTAAATGGACTAAGTTTTTTAAATCTTGAAGAAGATTATTGGCCGGAAACGAAAGAAGAATTTGAAGATGAAAATAAGAAAATTGAAGAAACGGAAGCAATTTTGAATATAAATGAACAAATATCGATTATTGATGTATCGCGCTTTTCTACATACGAACGTCTATGGCGCTATATGGCTTGGATATTTCGGAGTCGGAAAAAGTTTAAAAAAGATAATGACATGGTTCTATTATTAGAAGAAAATATGTTCAGAAACAAATGGAAAAAGGGAATCATTACAAAAGTATTAACAGGAGAAGATAATCGAACTCGAGTGGTAGATGTAAAAACAGTAAATGGTATTTACAGAAGACCGGTAGTGAAAATCTGCCATATCGGAGCCTTAAATGGGTTTTGGCCTCCTGGAGCCAAAACCGGGGGAGAGAATGTCGCTGATAAAAAGTAGGCGTATAAAAAAAAGAAGAAAAAAGTGTGTATATGAACTGTCATATAAAAATAAATAAAAAATATAGTAAATACTGACTTTCTTCAATAAATCGCATCGAGCCGGATCTATAACTATTATATTTATAGGTAAATATAATAGTTCAAGGCTATGCAATACACAGGTATTACGTCTGTTACCTAGTCACGCTAGTAATAAACCCATTTTTTATTACATTATTTCTAGTTTTTAATTCATTTTTTCTCGAAATAATTGTAATACAACCCTATGCTATATTTATATTGTTGAAATCAGAAAATAATATTCTATTTAAAGGGCTAAAAATTATATAGGGTGCCATTTAAAAAAAATATAATTTAGTTTTACCGTTTGAGAACCACTGGTTAAATATTCGGTTTGTTACTATTTATACATTATCCCCATATTCTTGATCATTTTTTGTATAAAACATTTTACTCTAAAGTTGTTAGTTCGCCCAAAAAAGCGCTGGTTGTATTAAAGGAAACATATATATATATATATATATATATATATATATATATATATATATATATATATATATATATATATATATATAGATTCTTTTAAAAATCTGTCAAGCTTTTGTGTATTTGGATTGTACATCAAGACACTGAAGTTGAAATACAAATAATTTTACAATGTATAAAATAATTTGATTTAAAAGAACTTACGTTTTGTTGAAGTTATTTGACAGTCATTGATTTACATAAAAATAGAAGAATTTACACAATACATTTAGTTTACAATGTCATAAAGATAGAACATATTAATTATGACAAAAGCACATGTTTTTTTTATTCGCCGCAATTTTACAAGTTATATTTTGTTTTGAAGCCCAGAAAACATCCCACTGATATATCCACTAAAATTTATCTCTTTAACTAATCGACAGTGACGAATACACTACACACACACACGCACACACACACACACACACACACACACAAACACACACACACACACACACACACACACACACACACACACACATATATATATATATATATATATATATATATATATATATATATATATATATATATATATATATATATATATATATATATAATTTGCAGCACTGTTCGATTAATTAAGTTTTAGACCTGGCAACACTGATTAACGTTGCCTTAAACTTTTGACACTATGTGGCAAGAAGTTAAATTTCTTGCTTACAGCTTCCTGAATAGCAAATTAAAAATTAAAGAAAATAAAAAATAAAATAAATATATTATCACGGCTTATTACCAATGGGTAATAAGCCGGGGTGTGCCAATCTGTGTTCAAAAATTAAAGAATCCGTTAAAATATTAACGGTGACCTTCGAGTTTAAGGGTGCGGTTAAAAGCTTTATTTATGATCAACAACCGACGTACAGTCTGTGAAGGCGCTACTAGCACAATACAGCGGTTGACCGCTTCGTTCGCTTACAATAATATGCCTTGATTGCAACAGTTAAATGTTTTTATGCTAATTATAGAATAATTAGATGAATTTTATATTTATTTGCTCTATTTAAATAGTAATTAATTAATATTGAAACTTTAACCTTAAAAATATTATGTCAGTGAGTGACTGAGAGTGATTTCTTCTAAACCATAGACTGTGGTAAGATAGAACCAGTGTTGCCAACCTCAGAAAGCAAGTAATCCCTCAAACACTCTGAAAATATCCCTTCTTAAACCGAAAAATTCCTTAAAATATTTATTTTCAAATATCGAAATAATATGAATTAAATTCCTACTATTACTTCTCAAAAATATACACATTTTGTCATTAGGAAATTGTTTAAAGAAAAAAAAAATATAATTTACAAGTATATCAGTCTTACACCTTAAATACTGTTGAAAATAAAAATACACACATATTTATATAATGAAATATTCATTGCACTAATTTTTTCGTTTTAAAAGAATGCATATCAATATTATGTAATTTAATATGATCTTTAGCAACGCCAACTCTACACAATTTAGCAAAATTCCCCAACTCAAACGCAACGCAGCGCCATCCAAGCCTATTTAAATATTTTGTTTGTAATTTACTCTATAAAAATAAGTTACTGAAAAATTACATAATGTACCGATTTTTAAAATATATATCTATATGATTTCTGTAACATTATCGTCATTGTCAGTAAAGAATTTTATTTGTTTTTCACAAATTTTGTTTTTTAGAAGACAACGATTTATTTATACATGTATGGCGTAATGCGCAATATCACGATGTCCTCTATGGCAGCGAGGGTGTTAATCGATTTACGAATACTGTAAAAGCCGCTAAAAAATTTTCAAATAAAATAAAAATATTTTGTGGACATATTCTAGATTCTAGCAGTGTAAAATTTGCATGTGTTCTTTACAATAGAACAGTGACAGTAAACTTAAAATTCGTCTGGCCAAATTGAAATTACTACCTGGGTTTATTAATTGTACAAAAACTGATTGTAGGTAGTAACACTGTATTAACTTAATAACACACAAATATTACAAATAATTGACATAATGCATACAATACTGAGAATGATATTACCAACACACAAGCCTCTGTCACCATGTTTCAAGTCACACTGGCGCTGCAAAATGCGCGCACTGCTAGGTTCCCGCCTCTCCCCCTCTCTTCCTCTAACCAGTAGTTCTCAAAACTTAACATTCCCCCCACCTTGAAGGGATTTCACTTCAACACTGCACGTCACTTGCACTCACTGTCTTGCTCTGGAAGTGGGCAGATTTTGGAGAAGGTCCGCTTTACGGTACCACCTGCTGTGCAGATGATCGCCATTCGTGCCACGCCATCTGGTCCAGAATACGACCGAGTTTCCAATGGAGGGGAGGTGAGTGGTTATCCTTCAGGATGACAAGAATACCCACTTTAAGTGAATACGTGTTTTTCGTCCATTTGACCCTGGTCTGGACCTCGGAAATGTATTCACGTTTCTACCTGGCTCAGAAATGCTGCTAGATGTGTTGCAACTGCTGGAAATGCGACAACCTGTTGGTTGCAACGTGGGTGACATCTGGATCTGGAACTGCTGTTGCGCGTCAACCCAGTAGAAAATGAGCTGGAGTGAGAGCTTCAAGGTCATTTGGATCGGATGATAAGGGTGTTATGTGACGAGAATTTAGGATCGCTTCCACTTGTGTAAGGACTCTATAAAAGTGTTCATATGTTAGTCTCGTTTCCCTTATCATACGTTTCAAATGGTATTTAACGCACTTGACTCCGGCTTCATAGAGGCCACCAAATGTGGAGCGCGTGCTGGTATGAAGCTCCAATTGACTCCGTCGGTTGCTAGAGTATTCTTGACATCATTAGAAACTTGTTTCAGGAACGATGCTAATTCTGCTAGTTCCTTCTGAGCAGCTACAAAATTAGTTGCGTAGTCTGAGTGCAGGCTTGTTGGTTTCCCTCGTCTTGGGACAAATCGTCTGTACGCAGCTATAAACGGTTCCATAGTGAGTTCTGTAACCAATTCTAAATGGATTGCCTTGGTGCTCATACATATAAAAAAACAAATGTAGCCTTTTATTAATTTGCAGCCTCTTCCAGCTCTATCTCGTAAGCTAAACGGTCCAGCATAGTCCACTCCTGAGTGTTGAAATGGATATGCAACTGTGATTCTCTTCTCTGGCAGTAGACCCATTATTGGAGTATGTGTTTGTGGGTTAGTTTTAAAGCATCTGACACATGATCTCGTTATTTTTCTAATCTGACTTCTACCGCAAATCGGCCAGAATTTCTCTCTTATGGATGCTAAGGTGTGTTAAGGACCAGCGTGACCTAACCTTACATGTTCATATCGTAAGATCAATGATGTGAGATGTGTCTTTCCCAATACTATTGGATGTTTTTTGTCAAAACTGTAGTTAGCCAGCTGTATGCGACCACCTACGCGGATTAATCCCATTGAATCGATGAATGGATTTAGCCTTGACAGGGAACCTTTACGTGATACTTGATTTCCTTTCTTTAGCTCTTCAGTTCACTTCCAAATGTTTCTTGTGTATCTAATATCACAAGAGACATTAATGCCTCTTCTAACTCCTTTGCTGTTAAAACTCCGGTTTGTCGCTCTGTCTTCCTTATTATGAACCTCTTGCAATATGCCATTATTCTCTTTAATTTAACTAATGATGAATAATTGCTTATTGGAAATACACTAGTTCCTTGTGTAGAGACAAGAGCCTTAACACGTTGTTTCATTTCTGGGGGTTCACCTTAGAGTTGACCCATCTGCACAACAGATCTGCTGGATTGTCTTCTGTTGTGATATGATGCTAATTTTCAACATTTGTTGCCCTTTGAATCTGTGATACTCTGTTTGCTACGAATGTTTGTAACTCGTTCGGTTGTGTATTGATCCAGTGCAGAGTAACAGTTGAATATGACCAAAGGTAGATTTTATCAAAGGTAAGTGTTAATGAGGTAAGTACCTTTTTTAGCAACTGGGTAAGTATTTATGCAGCGCATAACTCTAATCTTGGAATTATTAAGTTACTCATAGGTGCAACTCTTGTTTTTGAGATTAATCTTTCCTTGCAGGCCTGTAGTTCGGAGATATATACAAGCTCCATATGCTTCCTCCGAAGCGTCTGCAAATCCATGTAGCTAGACTAATTTCGTTCTACTACAGATCACATGTCGTGGAATTCTAATTAAGTTGAAGCTGTTCTCTAAATTTTGTTCACTTATGATATAAGTAAGGATTCATCCCATCTTAACTTAATGGTACATAATCTTTTAAGAATAATCTTTGCTTTTAGGATTACCGGACTTACCAACCCCAGTGGATCAAATATTTGTGATATCTGAGCCAGGATGGTTCTTTTTGTAATAGTTCGATATTCCCCTTGTAATTGAATATTAAATATTAAATTATCCTTACTATTATCCCAATATATGCCTAGTGTTTTAGTGTTATCCACCTCTCCTCTTATTTTGAACCATGCAGTTTCTGTTTGAGTATTTAACCCTTCTAGTAAGTTCACACTGTCTTATACCCACTTACGTAACTCGAAACCGCCAGATTTCAATACTTGAGCTACTTCTTGTACAGTTTTTAATAATTCGTCTTCATGTTCTCCCCCTGTTATCATATCATCCACGTAGAAGTCAGATAAGATTATATTTGACACATGGGGAAATTCTTGTTGGCATTCTTTACCCAACTGCCTAATACATTTGACTGCCAATTACGGCGCTGATGCTGTGCCGTATGTAACCGTTTGAGCTCATATACATTAATATCATGAGATGGATCTTCACGCCACAATATACGCTGTAGCGAACTCTGCTCTGGGTGAACTAATACCTGCCAGTACATCTTAGTAATGTCTGCACATATTACAAAGGTGTGCTGTCTGAATCTTAATAAGATTGACAATAGTTCTGATTGCAATGTAGGTCCAACATATTGAATATCATTAAATGATCTTCCAGTTGATGTTGGAGCTGAACCAACAAAGACCACTCTTAATTTAGTAGTAAGGCTGGTTTCGTTAAGTACCCATGATGTGGGAAGCAGTATGTATGTCCTTGACTGACTTCTTTTATGGCTCTTGTCATATGACCAAGGTTTATGTATTCTGCCATGAAGTCCTTGTATCTAGCCTTGAATTTTGGATTGCGTTCGAACCTACGTTCCAACGACTGAAGTCTTTGTACGGCTGTAGACCTTGACTCCCCTAAGGTTTCTGGTGGATCTCTTAGTGGGATTTGTACAATGAACCGACCCTCCTCATTTCGTACAGTTGCAGTTTCTTTTCACTCGGAGGTTCCTCAATAGTCCAAAATTTCTCTAACTGCCTATGAATATCACTCTCCTTTGAGAAATTACAGTTGTTTCTGTTACCTTTAGTCTTTACAGCCGATGTCCCTGTTACTACCCATCCAAATTTGGTTTTCTGTAGTGTTGGTGCATTAGGACCTAACTCATGTTTTCCTACACACAACAAATTCCAGAAAAATTCTGCTCCAATAATCATATCAATCGTTGACGATGTATGATAAGCAGGATCTGCTAGTTGAATGTGCGGTGGAATGTTACATGTATTGTAATCTATTTTTGCTGTATCCATTAATTGTGTTTTAACCTGGACTCGTTTAGCAACCATACATGTTTTTGATTAATTCCTGTAACTGCAATGTTAACGTCTGACATAGGTAATTGCAGCATTTTGCATAACTCTGAAGTTATAAAATTGGATTGTGCACCGCAATCCAGCAATGCGCGGTACATATGAGCGTACCCCCTTTTATCAACAGCCTGTACACATGCTGCTGCCAACAGCATCTTTGTACAGTTTCTTCTTTCTCTTGTTGCACCTCTGTCTTTTCCGTATGAATTAAGGTGTTATGTTTCGCATCACATTTCCTGCAAGCTCCAGCTTTACAACCTCGCTAAACGTGCCGCGGTTTGAAACAGTTTAAATAGAGATGTAATCTTTTTATTTGTTCGACCTTCTTTGCGAGTGGATATTTAAGAAATGTTTGATAATTGTACATCTGATGAGTTGCTTTGCATAGCGGACACTCTACACTGTTTGTTACTGTACTATATGCCTTAATTTTATTTTGCTGTTTATCCTTTGTTTTAACTGGATCTTTTCTGCTTAGTTCCAGTTTTTCTAAGAAATCATCCTTGTGTTTCAGAAATTCTTTCAAATCATAAAGTGTGGGGATTGGGTCCTTTTTTGTTTCTTCCCATTCTCTACTCGTGGTACTGTCTAGCTTATTAACAACCAAATAAAATAAATAATCAAGGTATCCCATTCGTTGGTAGGTAAGTTCAACATTTCTAATGAGCGTAAGTTCTTCGACAATTGATCAATCAGTTTTCTAAATTCTTTTGAAGACTCTTTTGTAATAGTCGGTAAAACAAACAACGCTTTTACGTACGTATCAATGTCTTATTGTCATACCTTTCGCACAGTAACTCCCATGCCAACTGGTAGTTTGCTTCTGAAAATTCAATTGATTGGATGACTAGTATTGCATCTCCTTGGAGTGATGCCCGTAAGTAATTGAATTTCTGAATTTGTCCTGTGCTTTCATTTTGTGGATGAGAGACTGAAAGGTATCTCTGAACTCTTACCACATTTCATATTCACCCTTGAAAGTTGGTAGTTTAATTTGTGGTAGTTTTATAGATGTAAATGTTTCTCGCATCGCAGACTGTGTTGAACGTATCTCTGACCTTGCATCCATTGCTGGTGACCCTGTTTTAATACCGTCTGTTTCTTGAGTTTCAAGTATTACAGTGTCTGATTTATTTTTTATTATGAAATGTTTCAGCACCGATTCTAATTTATAGTAAGCCGATTCAGTTTTCTCACGTTCTTCTAGGTGATTTTCAAAGTCTTCTGCTACCTCTTCGATACTTGATTGTATCTCCATATAACTAAACCATGATTCTTGAATTTGTTCTAATCTTGACTGCTCTTTCATTTTCATCTAAGCTGCTGAGCTTTGCTTTTTGTTCTGAAATGTATTTCTTAGCCGATGCCATCCTTGCCTTGAACGCTTTCCGCATCTTGATAAGCTTTTCAAGTTCAACTTTCTTCTCACTCATTGTATTTGTGAGGATAACTTGATTTGGGAATGCAAGAGAAGAAATTAATGTGAAGCTCTCACTTACCTTATTTATGTTGGTGCACACAGCCTTTGAGTTGTTACTTGAAACGCGTTGATTCCTCGTTTTACTTCCATCACTGTACACTGCTTCGGTGTACCTTGTTTTACGTCATTCGCTGTACATTGTTGGAGTCGCATTGTGCGCGCACGTTCTTTGTTCTATTATCCGAGTTCAAAGGACCACACATTGTTTGTTTTATTTGTCTTATCTGGGTTTAGTAATTGTACAAAAACTAATTGTAGGTAGTAACACTGCATTAACTTAATAACACACAAATATTACAAATAATTGACACAATGCATACAATACTGAGAATGAGATTGCCAACACACAAGCCTCTGTCACCATGTCTCCAGTCACACTAACTCTGCAAAATGCTCGCACTGCTTGGTTCCCGTCTCTCCCCCCTCTTTACCGCTAACTAGTGATTCTCAAAACTCAACAATATTCAAATAACAAAAGCTGCCCGTAAACACTATATTAACGTAGAAGAAACGTTGGCAAAGGCAGTATAAATGAATATTGCACATATGTAGTTTACAAGTACATGAAACAAAGAATAATCCTAATTAGACTTATCTAACAGTAAGCGACAGAATTTTTTTACAATCTGGTCGGTCTGTAATATTGTCAATGTATTGACTCTAAGAATGTTAATTCATGTGGATATCCTAGGAGAGCAACGGCGTTAGTACTGTATAGCGTATGCACAAATCGAATGTAGAAATGCGTGTAAACACTCATAAAACGCTGATGAAATTGTACAATAAAGTAAATATACTTTTTCTTGTGAAACTTAACCGAGAGTTGTTTTTTCTTATTTAATATGTTTCACCGAGTACCAACAGCCTTCTTGCATTCCCAAATCAAGTTATCCTCACAAATACAATGAGTGAGAAGAAAGTTGAACTTGAAAAGCTTATCAAGATGCGGAAAGCGTTCAAGGCAAGGATGGCATCGGCTAAGAAATACATTTCAGAACAAAAAGCAAAGCTCAGCAGCTTAGATGAAAATGAAAGAGCAGTCAAGATTAGAACAAATTCAAGAATCATGGTTTAGTTATATGGAGATACAATCAAGTATCGAAGAGGTAGCAGAAGACTTTGAAAATCACCTAGAAGAACGTGAGAAAACTGAATCGGCTTACTATAAATTAGAATCGGTGCTGAAACATTTCATAATAAAAAATAAATCAGACACTGTAATACTTGAAACTCAAGAAACAGACGGTATTAAAACAGGGTCACCAGCAATGGATGCAAGGTCAGAGATACGTTCAACACAGTCTGCGATGCGAGAAACATTTACATCTATAAAACTACCACAAATTAAACTACCAACTTTCAAGGGTGAATATGAAATGTGGTAAGAGTTCAGAGATACCTTTCAGTCTCTCATCCACAAAATGAAAGCACAGGACAAATTCAGAAATTCCATTACTTACGGGCATCACTCCAAGGAGATGCAATACTAGTCATCCAATCAATTGAATTTTCAGAAGCAAACTACCAGTTGGCATGGGAGTTACTGTGCGAAAGGTATGACAATAAGACATTGATACGTACGTAAAAGCGTTGTTTGTTTTACCGACTATTACAAAAGAGTCTTCAAAAGAATTTAGAAGACTGATTGATCAATTGTCGAAGAACTTACGCTCATTAGAAATGTTGAACTTACCTACCAACGAATGGGATACCTTGATTATTTATTTTATTTGGTTGTTAATAAGCTAGACAGTACCACGAGTAGAGAATGGGAAGAAACAAAAAAGGACCCAATCCCCACACTTTATGATTTGAAAGAATTTCTGAAACACAAGGATGATTTCTTAGAAAAACTGGAACTAAGCAGAAAAGATCCAGTTAAAACAAAGGATAAACAGCAAAATAAAATTAAGGCATATAGTACAGTAACAAACAGTGTAGAGTGTCCGCTATGCAAAGCAACTCATCAGATGTACAATTATCAAACATTTCTTAAATATCCACTCGCAAAGAAGGTCGAACAAATAAAAAGATTACATCTCTATTTAAACTGTTTCAAACCGCGGCACGTTTAGCGAGGTTGTAAAGCTGGAGCTTGCAGGAAATGTGATGCGAAACATAACACCTTAATTCATACGGAAAAGACAGAGGTGCAACAAGAGAAAGAAGAAACTGTACACAGATACTGTTGGCAGCAGCATGTGTACAGGCTGTTGATAAAAGGGGGTACGCTCATATGTACCGCGCATTGCTGGATTGCGGTGCACAATCCAATTTTATAACTTCAGAGTTATGCAAAATGCTGCAATTACCTATGTCAGACGTTAACATTGCAGTTACAGGAATTAATCAAAAACATGTATGGTTGCTAAACGAGTCCAGGTTAAAACACAATTAATGGATACAGCAAAAATAGATTACAATACATGTAACATTCCACCGCACATTCAACTAGCAGATCCTGCTTATCATACATCGTCAACGATTGATATGATTATTGGAGCAGAATTTTTCTGGAATTTGTTGTGTGTAGGACAACATGAGTTAGGTCCTAATGCACCAACACTACAGAAAACCAAATTTGGATGGGTAGTAACAGGGACATCGGCTGTAAAGACTAAAGGTAACAGAAACAACTGTAATTTCTCAAAGGAGAGTGATATTCATAGGCAGTTAGAGAAATTTTGGACTATTGAGGAACCTCCGAGTGAAAAGAAACTGCAACTGTACGAAATGAGGAGGGTCGGTTCATTGTACAAATCCCACTAAGAGATCCACCAGAAACCTTAGGGGAGTCAAGGTCTACAGCCGTACAAAGACTTCAGTCGTTGGAACGTAGGTTCGAACGCAATCCAAAATTCAAGGCTAGATACAAGGACTTCATGGCAGAATACATAAACCTTGGTCATATGACAAGAGCCATAAAAGAAGTCAGTCAAGGACATACATACTGCTTCCCACATCATGGGTACTTAACGAAACCAGCCTTACTACTAAATTAAGAGTGGTCTTTGTTGGTTCAGCTCCAACATCAACTGGAAGATCATTTAATGATATTCAATATGTTGGACCTACATTGCAATCAGAACTATTGTCAATCTTATTAAGATTCAGACAGCACACCTTTGTAATATGTGCAGACATTACTAAGATGTACTGGCAGGTATTAGTTCACCCAGAGCAGAGTTCGCTACAGCGTATATTGTGGCGTGAAGATCCATCTCATGATATTAATGTATATGAGCTCAAACGGTTACATACGGCACAGCATCAGCGCCGTAATTGGCAGTCAAATGTATTAGGCAGTTGGGTAAAGAATGCCAACAAGAATTTCCCCATGTGTCAAATATAATCTTATCTGACTTCTAAGTGGATGATATGATAACAGGGGTAGAACATGAAGACGAATTATTAAAAACTGTACAAGAAGTAGCTCAAGTATTGAAATCTGGCGGTTTCGAGTTACGTAAGTGGGTATAAGACAGTGTGAACTTACTAGAAGGGTTAAATACTCAAACAGAAACTGCATGGTTCAAAATAAGAGGAGAGGTGGATAACACTAAAACACTAGGCATATATTGGGATAATAGTAAGGATAATTTAATATTTAATATTCAATTACAAGGGGAATATCGAACTATTACAAAAAGAACCATCCTGGCTCAGATATCACAAATATTTGATCCACTGGGGTTGGTAAGTCCGGTAATCCTAAAAGCAAAGATTATTCTTAAAAGATTATGTACCATTAAGTTAAGATGGGATGAATCCTTACTTATATCATAAGTGAACAAAATTTAGAGAACAGCTTCAACTTAATTAGAATTCCACGACATGTGATCTGTAGTAGAACGAAATTAGTCTAGCTACATGGATTTGCAGACGCTTCGGAGGAAGCATATGGAGCTTGTATATATCTCCGAACTACAGGCCTGCAAGGAAAGATTAATCTCAAAAACAAGAGTTGCACCTATGAGTAACTTAATAATTCCAAGATTAGAGTTATGCGCTGCATAAATACTTACCCAGTTGCTAAAAAAGGTACTTACCTCATTAACACTTACCTTTGATAAAATCTACCTTTGGTCATATTCAACTGTTACTCTGCACTGGATCAATACACAACCGAACGAGTTACAAACATTCGTAGCAAACAGAGTATCACAGATTCAAAGGGCAACAAATGTTGAAAATTAGCATCATATCACAACAGAAGACAATCCAGCAGATCTGTTGTGCAGATGGGTCAACTCTAAGGTGAACCCCCAGAAATGAAACAACGTGTTAAGGCTCTTGTCTCTACACAAGGAACTAGTGTATTTCCAATAAGCAATTATTCATCATTAGTTAAATTAAAGAGAATAATGGCATATTGCAAGAGGTTCATAATAAGGAAGACAGAGCGACAAACCGGAGTTTTAACAGCAAAGGAGTTAGAAGAGGCATTAATGTCTCTTGTGATATTAGATACACAAGAAACATTTGGAAGTGAACTGAAGAGCTAAAGAAAGGAAATCAAGTATCACGTAAAGGTTCCCTGTCAAGGCTAAATCCATTCATCGATTCAATGGGATTAATCCGCGTAGGTGGTCGCATACAGCTGGCTAACTACAGTTTTGACAAAAAACATCCAATAGTATTGGGAAAGACACATCTCACATCATTGATCTTACGATATGAACATGTAAGGTTAGGTCACGCTGGTCCTTAACACACCTTAGCATCCATAAGAGAGAAATTCTGGCCGATTTGCGGTAGAAGTCAGATTAGAAAAATAACGAGATCATGTGTCAGATGCTTTAAAACTAACCCACAAACACATACTCCAATAATGGGTCTACTGCCAGAGAAGAGAATCACAGTTGCATATCCATTTCAACACTCAGGAGTGGACTATGCTGGACCGTTTAGCTTACGAGATAGAGCTGGAAGAGGCTGCAAATTAATAAAAGGCTACATTTGTTTTTTTATATGTATGAGCACCAAGGCAATCCATTTAGAATTGGTTACAGAACTCACTATGGAACCGTTTATAGCTGCGTACAGACGATTTGTCCCAAGACGAGGGAAACCAACAAGCCTGCACTCAGACTACGCAACTAATTTTGTAGCTGCTCAGAAGGAACTAGCAGAATTAGCATCGTTCCTGAAACAAGTTTCTAATGATGTCAAGAATACTCTAGCAACCGACGGAGTCAATTGGAGCTTCATACCAGCACGCGCTCCACATTTGGTGGCCTCTATGAAGCCGGAGTCAAGTGCGTTAAATACCATTTGAAACGTATGATAAGGGAAACGAGACTAACATATGAACACTTTTATAGAGTCCTTACACAAGTGGAAGCGATCCTAAATTCTCGTCACATAACACCCTTATCATCCGATCCAAATGACCTTGAAGCTCTCACTCCAGCTCATTTTCTACTGGGTTGACGCGCAACAGCAGTTCCAGATCCAGATGTCACCCACGTTGCAACCAACAGGTTGTCGCATTTCCAGCAGTTGCAACACATCTAGCAGCATTTCTGAGCCAGGTAGAAACGTGAATACATTTCCGAGGTCCAGACCAGGGCCAAATGGACGAAAAACACGTATTCACTTAAAGTGGGTATTCTTGTCATCCTGAAGGATAACCACTCACCTCCCCTCCATTGGAAACTCGGTCGTATTCTGGACCAGATGGCGTGGCACGAATGGCGATCATCTGCACAGCAGGTGGTACCGTAAAGCGGACCTTCTCCAAAATCTGCCCACTTCCAGAGCAAGACAGTGAGTGCAAGTGACGTGCAGTGTTGAAGTGAAATCCCTTCAAGGTGGGGGGAATGTTAAGTTTTGAGAACTACTGGTTAGAGGAAGAGAGGGGGAGAGGCGGGAACCTAGCAGTGCGCGCATTTTGCAGCGCCAGTGTGACTTGAAACATGGTGACAGAGGCTTGTGTGTTGGTAATATCATTCTCAGTATTGTATGCATTATGTCAATTATTTGTAATATTTGTGTGTTATTAAGTTAATACAGTGTTACTACCTACAATCAGTTTTTGTACAATTAATAAACCCAGGTAGTAATTTCAATTTGGCCAGACGAATTTTAAGTTTACTGTCACTGTTCTATTGTAAAGAACACATGCAAATTTTACACTGCTAGAATCTAGAATATGTCCACAAAATATTTTTATTTTATTTGAAAATTTTTTAGCGGCTTTTACAGTATTCGTAAATCGATTAACACCCTCGCTGCCATAGAGGACATCGTGATATTGCGCATTACGCCATACATGTATAAATAAATCGTTGTCTTCTAAAAAACAAAATTTGTGAAAAACAAATAAAATTCTTTACTGACAATGACGATAATGTTACAGAAATCATATAGATATATATTTTAAAAATCGGTACATTATGTAATTTTTCAGTAACTTATTTTTATAGAGTAAATTACAAACAAAATATTTAAATAGGCTTGGATGGCGCTGCGTTGCGTTTGAGTTGGGGAATTTTGCTAAATTGTGTAGAGTTGGCGTTGCTAAAGATCATATTAAATTACATAATATTGATATGCATTCTTTTAAAACGAAAAAATTAGTGCAATGAATATTTCATTATATAAATATGTGTGTATTTTTATTTTCAACAGTATTTAAGGTGTAAGACTGATATACTTGTAAATTATATTTTTTTTTTCTTTAAACAATTTCCTAATGACAAAATGTGTATATTTTTGAGAAGTAATAATAGGAATTTAATTCATATTATTTCGATATTTGAAAATAAATATTTTAAGGAATTTTTCGGTTTAAGAAGGGATATTTTTAGAGTGTTTGAGGGATTACTTGCTTTCTGAGGTTGGCAACACTGGTTCTATCTTACCACAGTCTATGGTTTAGAAGAAATCACTCTCAGTCACTCACTGACATAATATTTTTAAGGTTAAAGTTTCAATATTAATTAATTACTATTTAAATAGAGCAAATAAATATAAAATACATCTAATTATTCTATAATTAGCATAAAAACATTTAACTGTTGCAATCAAGGCATATTATTGTAAGCGAACGAAGCGGTCAACCGCTGTATTGTGCTAGTAGCGCCTTCACAGACTGTACGTCGGTTGTTGATCATAAATAAAGCTTTTAACCGCACCCTTAAACTCGAAGGTCACCGTTAATATTTTAACGGATTCTTTAATTTTTGAACACAGATTGGCACACCCCGGCTTATTACCCATTGGTAATAAGCCGTGATAATATATTTATTTTATTTTTTATTTTCTTTAATTTTTAATTTGCTATTCAGGAAGCTGTAAGCAAGAAATTTAACTTCTTGCCACATAGTGTCAAAAGTTTAAGGCAACGTTAATCAGTGTTGCCAGGTCTAAAACTTAATTAATCGAACAGTGCTGCAAATTATATATATATATATATATATATATATATATATATATATATATATATATATATATATATATATATATATATATGTGTGTGTGTGTGTGTGTGTGTGTGTGTGTGTGTGTGTGTGTGTTTGTGTGTGTGTGTGTGTGTGTGCGTGTGTGTGTGTAGTGTATTCGTCACTGTCGATTAGTTAAAGAGATAAATTTTAGTGGATATATCAGTGGGATGTTTTCTGGGCTTCAAAACAAAATATAACTTGTAAAATTGCGGCGAATAAAAAAAACATGTGCTTTTGTCATAATTAATATGTTCTATCTTTATGACATTGTAAACTAAATGTATTGTGTAAATTCTTCTATTTTTATGTAAATCAATGACTGCTTTTAAATCAAATTATTTTATACATTGTAAAATTATTTGTATTTCAACTTCAGTGTCTTGATGTACAATCCAAATACACAAAAGCTTGACAGATTTTTAAAAGAATCTATATATATATATATATATATATATATATATATATATATATATATATATATATATATATATATATATATATATATATATGTTTCCTTTAATACAACCAGCGCTTTTTTGGGCGAACTAACAACTTTAGAGTAAAATGTTTTATACAAAAAATGATCAAGAATATGGGGATAATGTATAAATAGTAACAAACCGAATATTTAACCAGTGGTTCTCAAACGGTAAAACTAAATTATATTTTTTTTAAATGGCACCCTATATAATTTTTAGCCCTTTAAATAGAATATTATTTTCTGATTTCAACAATATAAATATAGCATAGGGTTGTATTACAATTATTTCGAGAAAAAATGAATTAAAAACTAGAAATAATGTAATAAAAAATGGGTTTATTACTAGCGTGACTAGGTAACAGACGTAATACCTGTGTATTGCATAGCCTTGAACTATTATATTTACCTATAAATATAATAGTTATAGATCCGGCTCGATGCGATTTATTAAAGAAAGTCAGTATTTACTATATTTTTTATTTATTTTTATATGACAGTTCATATACACACTTTTTTCTTCTTTTTTTTATACGCCTACTTTTTATCAGCGACATTCTCTCCCCCGGTTTTGGCTCCAGGAGGCCAAAACCCATTTAAGGCTCCGATATGGCAGATTTTCACTACCGGTCTTCTGTAAATACCATTTACTGTTTTTACATCTACCACTCGAGTTCGATTATCTTCTCCTGTGAATACTTTTGTAATGATTCCCTTTTTCCATTTGTTTCTGAACATATTTTCTTCTAATAATAGAACCATGTCATTACCTTTTTTAAACTTTTTCCGACTCCGAAATATCCAAGCCATATAGCGCCATAGACGTTCATATGTAGAAAAGCGCGATACATCAATAATCGATATTTGTTCATTTATATTCAAAATTGCTTCCGTTTCTTCAATTTTCTTATTTTCATCTTCAAATTCTTCTTTCGTTTCCGGCCAATAATCTTCTTCAAGATTTAAAAAACTTAGTCCATTTAACCATCTACTCTCGGCAGATAAATCTCGTTCTTTATCATCACGCGTAGCTTCATCAGCTACGTTCTCCTTTGAGGGAACCCATCTCCACTGTCGGCATTCTGTTGCTTCTAAAATTTCTCCAATTCTATGTGCGATGAAAGTAGGGTGTCTTGCTTCTGATTTTAACCATTTTAAAACAGTTTGAGCATCTGTCCAAAAGGTTATTGTCTCAAGTTTATTAGTGTGTTCTTTTATTATTATTTTTGCTAATCGACTAGCTAATACAGCCCCTTGTAATTCAGCACGTGGAATTGTAAAACCTTTCAAAGGAGTAACACGAGCTTTTGACATTATAAGTTTTACAGTTACTTCGTTCTTTGTTTTTATTCTTATATAAGCAACTGCTGCAAATGCCTGCTGGCTAGCATCTGAAAATACATGTAGTTGAATATTTCTTGCTTGTATAATATTTTTACAATAAGGTCGTTCTATTTTCAAATTTTTAATTGCATGAATATTTTTTAACCATTTCAACCACTTTTTTCCTAATGATTCATCAATTATATCATCCCATTCACAATTACTCCTCCACACCTCTTGAACAATTAGTCTTCCTTGTATAGTATAATGAATAATTAAACCCAGAGGATCATACAAAGACATTAGAATTTTTAAAATCTCTCGTTTTGTTGGAAGTTTCTTCCCATTGATTAATTCTTGATCTATGCGATGAAAATTAGTTGAAAACTGAAGAACATCGTCTTTTGAGTTCCAGTATAGTCCCAATATTTTGTCAAGGCATGTTTCTGAAGTTTTATTTACATCAAACTTTTTTACTTCTGTACGTAGGTGTTCAGGTATACTTTCTATTACTTTTTCTGAGTTACAAATCCAATTTCTTAACTCAAATCCGCCATTTTTATGAATTTCTAATACTTGTTTGATTAATTCAATAGCTTCGTCCTCAGTATTAGTAGAATCTAAGTAATCATCTACATAATGATAATATCTTATCCCTTCATAAGCTCTTGGCCAAATTTTCGCGTATTCTTCTGCATTCATATTCTTCACGTATTGTGCACAATAGGGAGATGACAGGGCACCGAATATCATCGCTTGCATGACGTATACATCGGGATCACGCTGTCTGTCCATTCCACGCCATAAAAATCTTTGTCCATCTTGGTCTTCCTTTCTTATTAGCACCTGATGAAACATTTCTTTTATATCAGCAGCAAAGGCAATTTCTTTTTGCCGAAAATTAAACAGTGTGCTGATTAGAGTTGTCATTAAATCAGGACCTTTTAATAACGTATCATTTAATGAAATACCATTACTTTTAGCTGCAGCATCAAAGACAAATCTTAATTTCCCTGGTTTGTTTGGATTAATCACACCGAAATGTGGAAGATACCAAATATGCGGAGGCTCTATGATACTTTTGTTTAGTGTTAATTTTCTTGCATAATTCTTATCTTCGTATTCTTTAATTTTCTCACAATATCTTTTAGCAAGATTGGAATCCCGATCCATTTTTCTTTCCATATTAAATCAGGACCTTTTAATAACGTATCATTTAATGAAATACCATTACTTTTAGCTGCAGCATCAAAGACAAATCTTAATTTCCCTGGTTTGTTTGGATTAATCACACCGAAATGTGGAAGATACCAAGTATGAGGAGGCTCTATGATACTTTTGTTTAGTGTTAATTTTCTTGCATAATTCTTATCTTCGTATTCTTTAGTTTTCTCACAATATCTTTTAGCAAGATTGGAATCCCGATCCATTTTTCTTTCCATACATTTCAACCTGCTGAAAGCATTTGTCTTACTTTCTGGTAAATCGATATTTTCTTCTTTCCAAAGAAGGCCTATTTCCCATCTATCATTTATTTTTCTGGATGTTCGTTTCATAATTTCAACTGCTTTTTCGTCCTCTTTTGATTGTCTCTGCTTACTTGGCGATACAATTCCAAAATTTTCTATACTGAATGTTTCTTTCATTAAATTATGCAATAAATCCTTTTCTGTATGTTTTATAAACAATACTCTATCATCTTGTTGACTTTTTCTAACAATTCTTCCATGCACTATCCACCCTAAGTTTGTTCGTGACAGTGCTGGTGCATTCTTTGGACCTTGGATTATTCGTCTGCTTACGATGAGCTCCCAGTGGTCTTGTCCAATAAGAACTAATGGTTTTGCATCTTCATACGAAACAATATTTTCATTCTGCAAGTGAGCCCATTGTTCACCAAACCGTTTGACATTGACAGTTTGTGTAGGCAAATCTAAATTGTCTACAGTTCTCAAATTAAATAAATTGTATTCTTTATCACACTTCTCTCCCCTTATTCTACATTTTACAGTTTTAGAAATTAATTCTTGTGTATTTTCATTATTAGTCCATTGAATTCTTAACACAGAAGAAGGTCCAGTTAATCCAAGTTTTTCTGCTATTTTCTTATGAATTAGACTAACAGATGAGGCTTCGTCAAGTAACGCATATGTATGAATTTCTTCTTTTTGTCCTTTTAGAACTATAGGTGCTACTTTTAATAATATTTTCTTACAATTTCTGGCGTATAATGGATTGTGAGAAGTAGTAAGGTTCACCTTTTTTTGTACATTTTCTTCAGCATGTATTAATTCAGTTTTATCATTTTCGTTTTCGAATTCATTTTCAAGACGATGAAGTATCTTATTATGATACCTATCGCAACCATTTACACCACATTTTTTGTCCGATTTCCAACAACCACTTGTCATATGCCTCAATTGCAAACAAACAAAACATAAATTCTTATCTCTTACAAATTTCCATTTTTCATCGTTTGCTAACCTTTGAAATATCCTACATTTGTACAAACCATGATTTGGTTTCTTACAATACATACAAGTTCGTTGTGCTGTTGTTGTTGTCATTGTTGCTTCTTTCTTCGGGTTTGAAGGAAAATTTTCTTTTTTCTTAAACTCAGTTGACTTTAAAGTTTTACTAATAATTAATGATTCTTCTGACAACCAATCTGACAAATCTTTGAGATTAAATGTTTTACCAGTTTCTCTGCTACAAAATCTTGCCCATTGGATTTGCCAACTGCAAGGAAGCTTCAAAATAATTTCTTCTATTGTTTGCATATTTGGTAACTGATCATGTAAATTTAATAATTCTAAATTTACAACTAGTTGTTTTGCCGAACTAGCAAGTTTCATCATAGGTTCTAAATTATTCTCTTTGATAATTGGCATGCTTCTTATTTCTTGTAATAAGTTTCTCAAGATTTGCTCAGGCCTTCCAAAACGTGACTCTAATGCTTTAATTACTTCATCAACACCTTCAGGATTAATCAAAAGTCCTTTCTCTGCATTCAATGCTTCTCCCTTTAAACATTTTCTTAGTCTAACTCTGTTTTCTCGTGCGGTGAGTCCACAAGTTTCTGTACTTTCTTTAAATTCAGAAATAAATGCGGGCCAGTCTTCTGGTTTTCCCAAAAAATATGGTAAATTAATATTATTCACTTGTCTCGCCATAAATCTATTTATGTCGATATGTGGTTGTTTTTCTTGTGTTACAAGTGCGTTTACTGCATTCACTAATGCAGCGGTAACGTTAGAAGGCACAGGGATCTCTTCTTTGGTTTTCAATTTATTGTTCGTTAAATGTTCTAAATTATTATCTATATTTTCGACCCATTCTTTTGTAGCTATTTGGATTTGTTTATCTTCAATTATATCTTGTACACTGTCGAGAGGCTCATTTTCTTCTATTTCATTAAAAGCTCTGAACAGATTCTCGTGAAAAATATATTCTGATATACTCCAAAACTTGTCAAATTTAGTATTTACGACATTTATATGAAGGTACATAACATATTAGATTTTGGATACAATTGATAAACCGGAAGTGATACTTTATTTGAAGCTCTCAACAGATTTTCGAGAAAAATATATTGATACAATCGAAAACTTTTCAAATTTGGTATTTAAAACTTTTATATTAATAAGAATGACATGTTACATTTTTTCCTAAAATTGATAAATCGGAAGTGATGCTTTACTTAGAGCTCTGAAGAGATTTTTGTGAAAAATATATTATGACATATTTCAAAACTTGTCAAATTTAATATTTAAGACTTTTATATAACGGGAAGTAACATATTAGATTTTGGCTAAAATTGATAAACCGGAAGTGATACTTTATTTGAAGCTCTGAACAGATTTTTGTGAAAAATAAATTAATACAATCCAAAGTTTTCAAATTTGGTATTTAAGACTTCTATATTAATGAGAACGACATATTAGATGTTTTCTAAAATTGATAAACCGGAAGTACTACTTTACAGGAAGCTATAAACAGATTTTCTTGAAAAAATATAATAAAACATGATCGAAAACTTCCCAAATTTGGTGTTTAAAATACGTGTATAATGTGAAACATTAGATTTCGACTATACCTATATGATAAACCGAAAGTGGTACTTAATTTGGAGCTCTTAACAGATTTTCGAGGAAAAACGTAATAAAATATAATCCAAAATTTGGTATTACAGACTTTTCTATTTATTGGAACAACAAATTAGATTTTGTTTACGAACGATCAACCGGAAGTGATACTTTACTTAAAGTTCATTGCTATTTCAAACATGGAATTGACGGGAGGTCATGTGTTGGCCACATCAGATTTCTATTGAATTAATTAAAATACTTTCTATTTCGTAATCTGCACATGCCGTACTATTTGTACCACCCTGAGTCTGGGAAGGCCTCTCCTCTAACCTTTTTATTATAAATAATAGAAAGAAATGACTCATATAAAAGTTTTATAATTTCAAATATACTATTTTATGGCAAATATAGATATTATTTACAAATACAGGTATGCAAAATATGACATCAACTTTAATTTTACAAATAGAAACCTATAATTATTTTATTTAAGTAAAAACCGCCATTTTTATCATTTTCAACGGTGTATTAGCTTTTATTAATGTATTTGAAATAATTCGAGAAATATATGAAAATTGAGACGTATTAGAAATAATGTTTATTCAAATATTCTAGGTGGCTATGTGAAAATTTAATTTATTTATTTAATTAAACACGTTAAGTAACAAGTAAATGTCAATTTTATTTTGTTGTTTCCCGTTGTTGTATTTTGTCTATTTTCACATAGCTACCTAGATTATTTGAATAAACATTATTTCCCATATTTCTGAATTATTTATTTGTCTTGATTATTTTCTTTCAAATACATTAATAATACATTGTTGAAAACAGAAAAAAATACGTTTTAATAAAATAATTATAGGTAGCTATTCAAAAAAAATCTGATGTAGCCAGCACATTACCTTCCGTCAGTTCTATGTATTTCGTACAAATTTCATACAGAAAGTTCCTTGCAAAAGATTCTATTTCCGGCTGTTGTATGTATTTTATACAAATTCCATATAGAGAATTCTTAGCAAAAGATCCTATATTTCCAGTAAAATTATAGGAAAAACACACATGTCAATTGCACTTGAAACTAACATCTCTCAATCAGAATTTTCTTAATATAACAACTGTTTCCATAGCTGTCTACTTTATGAAATTTAATTTCTTTATAATTTTATAACTCTATATCCATTTAATATTAAGTATAAAATGCAGTCAAATCGTATAGAGAATAAAATATTCTTTAATATTTATAATAATATTAAATGTGAAAAATCTGATGTGGCCAACACATGACCTCCCGTCAATTCCATGTTTGAAATAGCAATGAACTTTAAGTAAAGTATCACTTCCGGTTGATCGTTCGTAAACAAAATCTAATTTGTTGTTCCAATAAATAGAAAAGTCTGTAATACCAAATTTTGGATTATATTTTATTACGTTTTTCCTCGAAAATCTGTTAAGAGCTCCAAATTAAGTACCACTTTCAGTTTATCATATAGGTATAGTCGAAATCTAATGTTTCACATTATACACGTATTTTAAACACCAAATTTGAGAAGTTTTCGATCATGTTTTATTATATTTTTTCAAGAAAATCTGTTTATAGCTTCCTGTAAAGTAGTACTTCCGGTTTATCAATTTTAGAAAACATCTAATATGTCGTTCTCATTAATATAGAAGTCTTAAATACCAAATTTGAAAAGTTTTGGATTGTATTAATTTATTTTTCACAAAAATCTGTTCAGAGCTTCAAATAAAGTATCACTTCCGGTTTATCAATTTTAGCCAAAATCTAATATGTTGCTTCCCGTTATATAAAAGTCTTAAATATTAAATTTGACAAGTTTTGAAATATGTCATAATATATTTTTCACAAAAATCTGTTCAGAGCTCTAAGTAAAGCATCACTTCCGATTTATCAATTTTAGGAAAAAATGTAACATGTCATTCTTATTAATATAAAAGTTTTAAATACCAAATTTGAAAAGTTTTCGATTGTATCAATATATTTTTCTCGAAAATCTGTTAAGAGCTTCAAATAAAGTATCACTTCCGGTTTATCAATTGTATCCAAAATCTAATATGTTATGTACCTTCATATAAATGTCGTAAATATTAAATTTGACAAGTTTTGGAGTATATCAGAATATATTTTTCACGAGAATCTGTTCAGAGCTTCAAGTAAAATATCACTGATTAATTTTAGCCAAAATCTAATATGTTGTTTCACATGATATAAAAGTCTTAAATGCTAAAATTGAAAGTTTTGGATTATATTTTAATAAAGTTTTTCATTAAAAACTGCTGTGGGCTTCAAGTAAAGTATCACTTCCATTTATCCAATTTTACACACACACACACACACACACACACACATACACACACACACACACACACACACACACACACACACACACACACACACACACACACACACACACACACACATCGTAAAAATAGTAAAAACGTGTTGTGGGGACCCTAATTCGTGCTTATTTACTGAAAACTTACTATCGAATTTTTGGACCGATAACATTACCTCCCTTACCTAGGCATGACGGAAGGTAAAAAAGTTAAAGGAGGGGGAGTCTTCCCAGACTCAGCCTGTATATATATATATATATATATATATATATATATATATATATATATATATATATATATATATATATATATATATATATATATATATATATAAAGATCCTCTATCCATTTAGTATTGAGACTAGCGAAATCTCGGGCCTAGGTACCCATGGCTCCGCTGATAGTGTCTTATAATATCTTTACGTTCATCCAACTCGTCTACGCACAATTCAAAACCAAAGTACTAACGCTAACAGTCTTCTTAGGTTTTTCCTCGCCTGCTCACCCAAACTGCCCACGCAACTTGTTCATCTAAAATACCCGCACATCATGCCCAACCACATTGCCCTTAAAGTAAAACCTGCCATTTGTTAACAGCAACAAATGAAATGTTTTCTGAAGAGCTGCTATGCAGAAATTTCAAAAATTTGACAACTCGATCGTCGTTTTTGCAAAAAGTCGGAAATATATCGTCTTTGATATTAAATGAAATGTTTTCTCAAAATAAAATATAAAGCAACAGTACCTCCCTGGCCTCCCGTCAATTGAAAATGAGGTCAGAGCAACTGTACCTCCTGCCACCTAAATCAAAGTGTAAAGGTGACAGATTTTTTGAAGCACTGAACAGATTTTCGTGAATAAAATATTATGATATATTCCAAAACTTTTCAAATCTAGTATTTAAAACTTCTATATGCAGTGGAACAACATATTAAATTTTGATTAAATTTTATAAACCGGAAGTAATACTTTATTTGAATCTCTTAACAGATTCGTGAAAAATATATTATGATATATTTCAAAACTTTTAGAATTTGGTATTTAAGACTTTTATATAAAGAAAAACAATATATTGGATTTTGGTTAAAATTGATACACCGGAAGTGATACTTTATAGCTCTGAATAGAATTTCGTGAATAATATATTAGGATACAATCCAAAACTTTTCAAATTTGGTATTTAAGACTTTTATATTAATGAGAACATGTTAGATTTTTTATAAAATTGATAAACCGGAAATAGTAATTTAATTAAAGGTATAAACAAATTTTCTAGAAAATATATTAAAGTGTGATATAAAACTTCTCAAATTTGGTATTTAAAACTCGTATATAATTTGAAACAACATATTATATATTGACTATACCTATATGATAAACCAGAAGTGGTACTTAATTTGGTGCTCTTAACAGATTTTTGAGGAAAAGCATAATAAAATATTGATCCAAAATTTGAATTACAGCCTTTTCTATTTATTGTACTAATAAATTAAATTCTTTTTTTACAAAGCGATCAACCGGAAGTGATAGTTTACTTAAAGCTCATTGCTATTTTAAAAATGGAATTGGCGGAAGGTCATGTGCTAGCCACATCAGATTATTTGCATAAAGTTGTCGGAGATATGTCGTGTTTGGTATCAAATGAAATGTTTACTTAAGAGATGCTATGCAGAAATGTATAAAATTTTACAACTCGATTGTCTCTTGTTTTTTACAAAAAGTTGTCAGACATTTGCCGTGTTTGGTAACTGTTACAGAAATAAGAATCTAGCATGCAAATTACGCTGTTATATGTTTGGAGTTTTTTGGAATCAAGAAACCAGAAACAAATCAATTGACATTTTAAATTTCATGATGTGTAATTTTCTAATAAATTTTTGCTTCAAGCCGGATCTAACTGTATTTATTATTAGGTTTGTATAACATAATTTCTGGTCTTTCAAGCCGGATCTAATTGTATTTATTACTAGGTTTGTATAACAATTTCTGATCCTTCGTCGCCTATAGAAAGCCTGGAAACGGGATTCCACCAGAACGATTCGGAGATTGGGAAAAGACTTCGAATGAAAACAAGAAACAAACTCAATCTAAATAGGACCCCATTCCTACTAGGAGTAAGAAAGGTGAAGAATTTGTCAGCGATCAGAAATGTCAGAATACTAGTTAGAAGTTGAAAAAGAGTAAGTCTAGTAAACTAAGTACAAGAAAATGTAGAGAAGCTAAAGTTGAATTAGAAGCGGCAAATAAGGTTGCAGAAAAAGAGATTAAGACTAATTTAATAGAAAAGGAATATCAATTGAAGAAAGCTCAAATTGTCGAAGCTTTTAGTGATATTTCAGACGACGCTGTGAGCGATGAAGATTTATCTGTCAATAAACGTACATATGTCATTGAATATAGCAAAAATACTAAAAATTTAATGGCAGGTAATATTGAAGATGAATATAAGGAGTACGAAAGAGATTATAATATGATGAAAGCTTTAACTAAAACTATTGAAGCGTTACATAATTAAAAAAAAATGATTGAAAATATTAAGCTACTATTAACCCGTCAAGCTGTAAATAAAGATCTACCGTATTTTAGTGGAAAGCCTGAAGATTGGCCAGCATTTTATGCGGAGTATTTAGAAACAACAGAAACATGCGGAATTTCAAAAAGGGAAGATATAATAAGGCATCACCTGTGTTTGAAGGGAGAAGCTAGGGAGTTTGGTTGAAGGATTTAAAACCCAGCAGGTGCAGATGATGCGATAGAAATGCTATGGACAGCCGCATCATATTTTGAAAAAATTAATATGGATGTTAAAGAATGCACCACCTATTAAAGAAAATCAGATAGATTGAATAGTAAAGTTATCAGCTGTAGTTCAGCAACTTGTTACCAATATGATACGTTTCGACTTAGAAGACCAGTTAACTAATATGCAAACGATTGATGAAGTTTTATGTAAACTCCCAATCTGTTGGATGCTACAGTGGGCGCAATCCAAATACAGATATGAGAAATCTAATTTAAAAGATATGGTAGAATGTTTAAAATAAAAATCCAATCTAATTAAGTCTGTTTGTAACTTTTCAACTCAAATGAAACCTGATGAAAAAGAAGTAGGTAAAGAAGCCTGGAAGTTTAAAAATAATCGAGAACATGTGCTAAATACGGCTGAAAGGGATATAAAGCGAACATGTATGATGTGTAGAGAACAAGATCATTTTATTCAAGATTGTAAAAGATTTATCAAACTGTCCGTTGAAGAAAAAAGAAAAAAGTTTCAAGAATTTGGTTTGTGTTATTCCTGTTTGATATAACAACATATAGTATTTAAGTATAGACGCCGAAGAAAATGTGGAATAAAAGGATGTGAAAATTATCATAACCGGCATTTACATATAGAAAATTCTTTGGATTTGAACAAGACAAAGTGTGGTTCTTCACATGAAGAAGAAAAATATGATGGAGAGAGTGCAAGCCAGACGACAATAAACGCAAACAGAATTTTATTAAAGGTTTTACCAGTGGATATGTCTGGACCAAGAAGAACTGTTTCAACTTATGCTTTATTAGATGAAGGGTCAACTGTAAGACTTATTCAGGAAGAACTAGCGTATTGGATTGAATGGGCCTTTCGAAAAATTAAAACTAAGGTGGATGAACGACAGTGCTCTACAAGGAATTGATTCGAGAAGTGTATAGTTTACTATTCAAAGAAAGGGTTGCCCTGAAAAATATCTTAAAAATGTAAGAACAGTTGCCTGCGTGAATTTAACAGCACAGACATTGAATCGAAAGAAAATAAAACAAAATTGTAATTATTTGGTATCAGATTCAAAATATAAAATTGAAGATTATGTCAATGCGAAGCTAGGCTGGGCGATACACGGCAGAGTTTGGATTGTCTGTGTATCTAAAGCGGAGGTGATACATATCAGAAGTGAATGAGCGCGTTCACTTGGGATGCAGCGATGCGAGCGCTGCTAGCGCTACGTACCATTTTGCGCTCAGTTCTCAGTACATCAACAACAGAAATGTTGAAGAATTTAAAGATTTGTACCTTCGAGCATATCAGGCAGTAACAAAATTTCACTATGTAGACGATTATCTGGACAGTGCCATCACAGTAGAGGAAGCCAAGAAACTTATTTGTGATGTTCGAGAGATCCATGAAAGTGGAGGATTTCTACAAAGAAATTGGTTAAGTAATTCAAATGAAGTTTTAAAGCATCTTCCTGAAGATTTAAGAGTGGTAACAAAAGAATTTAATAAGAGTAAAGACAATGACGTCAAAAATTAAAGAATTTTAGGAATGATGTGGAACGAAGATGTATTGGCATTTTCTATAAAATTTAATGAAATAGAGAATGATTTGTTTGAAGGTGAACGTTTACTATCTAAATGAGCATTTCTTACAGTCGTAATGTCAGATTATGACCCACCTGTACTACTGTCAAATTTTGTCATAAAAGAACGGATTATAATACAAGAATGGAAAAACGGAAAATAATCGGACACGCAGTCCAGTGAAAAATATTTATTTCCTGGCTTACGTTTCAACTGTAACTACAGTCCTCTTCAGGGCTCTGAAAGGTATACATGGAGTAATTACAACATGAAGATTACAACCATAAACAAGATACACTTATTTACATAAAATATACAATAAAAAGCATTTTTTTTTAAATACTTACAGGTGTAATAATTGAATATATATATATATATATATATATATATATATATATATATATATATATATATATATATATATATATATAATATACAGGGTGATTCTTGACCTATACGCATAAATGTGAGGAATGATAGTTTGTGATAGGTAATGAAAAAAAAATAGTAGAAGTTGTTTATTTACGGAGAGGTCAAATTATTTAGCTGGAACGCAAAAAACCTTAGCAACTTTTCTAATAGTTAAAACTTTCAAATTTTTTTTAAAAAAATCTTGTATCAACGTTGTAAGAAATTTTTTAACAAGGGCAAGCAAGGAAAGTTAAGTCAAGGATTAATTAACATTGTCCAATACAGAAGTTTTATAAAAGTACTTATGTTAAGAAAAAATTAACCATTAAGAAAGACAAATAACTAACATACAAGCGTTGTTGAAAAACTAGTAACAGTGTAAACATTTGTTATGAATTGTTTTTGTGATAATTTATAAAATTGTGGTAGTTTACACATAAATTCTGTCTGGTGATTAATGTTATTTTCATCAGATTTAATGTATTACATTTCTAAAGTGAGCCTTTTGTGTAAGTTGGATTCTTTTTTAATAATCTTGGTGTTGTCATAATCAAACTCATCTTGATTGTTTTTCACATTTGATATTTTTGTTAGTGTTATTTGAAGTCTTTTTGTGCTCATCCAAACGTATATGTAAGTATCGCTTTATTTGACCGGTGTATTGTTTGTTACAATCCTTACATGGAATTTTGTATATCAAGTTTTATTGTTGTTCTTTACTAGTTGTCTTTAATTTTATTGAATAAATTCGAAACAGTTTTTTGTTGTCTAAATGCTACTTCCATGACTAGTTTGTTTTTTATTAATTTTAAAATTTTGGATCTATTACTTCACACATTTAATGACTTTCATTCTAAAATATAATTCACCATGGAATTATAAATTTAAAATCAAATTCCATTCTTAGATGTGTAATTAATACATAATACTGACAATTCCATCAGTCACAAATGGTTCAGGAAACCATACACTTCCACCAGGCTTCTGAACTTCAAATCGTACCATCAAACCCATAAAAAGGTGAATATTGCTAAAAATATGATGCACCGTTCACTGAAATTAATATCACATTGAAATTAAACAGAAGATTCGACATCTACTCACTGTTAACAATTTTCCGAAGAAATTAACCAACAAAATTTTAAACACTTCTACCACTGACAATGTGAATACAAGCAGGAATAATTACAACGAAATGAGAAACGTGTTTTTGCCATTCAAAAGGGAATTAGCGTCAAAATTTTAAAAAATAATAAAAAGCAAACTCGACATGGAAGTAGCACTTAGACAAAAAAAAACTGTTTCGAATTTATTCAGTAAAATTAAAAACAACTAGTAAGAACAACAATCAAACTTGATTTACAAAATACCATGTAAGGATTGTTAACAAACAATACACCGGTCAAATAAAGCGATACTTACAGATACGTTTGTATGAAAATAAAAAGAACTCGAATACAACTAACAAAAATATCAAATGGGCATTATTGGAACATGCGAAATACAATTAACATGAATTTTATTATGACATCACCAAGATTATTAAAAAAGCATCCAACTTACACAAAAGGCTCACTTTAGAAATGTAATACATTAAATCTGATGAAAATAACATTAATCACCAGGCAGATATAGATAATTTAAGTGTAATCTACCACAATTTTATAAATTATCACAAAAACAATTATAACAAATGTTTACACAGTTACTAGTTTTCCAACAACGCTTGTATGTTAGTTATTTGTCTTGCTTAATAATTCATTTTTTGTTAACTTAAGTACTTTTGTAAAACCTTTGTACTGGACAATGTTAATTAATCCTTGAATTAACTTTACTTGCTTGTCCTTATTAAAAAAGTTTTTTACATCGTTGAGATACACGCTTTTAATTTTTTATTTTTTTGTTTTAATTATTAGACAAGTTGTTGAATTTTTTCTGCGTTCCAGCTAAATAATTTGACCTCTCCGTAAATAAACAACTTTTACTATTTTTTTTTTCATTACCTATCACAAACTATCATTCCTCACATTTATGCGTATAGATCAAGAATCATCCTGTATATATATATATATATATATATATATATATATATATATATATATATATATATATATATATATATATATATATATGTAAGTTTCTACTTTATTCTAGTTTGAAACTATAGTTGATAGGAATTATGTTAACTAAATTCGGGTTCAGAAACAAGTTGATGTGGTAAAGAACTGTAATTAATAACAATAACTGTAGATTTACAAAACTGTAACATTAGATCTAAAATAACATTCAATAGATAATTACCTGAATCAACAATTATGTCGGCTTAGGGATCTACGATCCAATATAACAATTATAACATAATAAACATATTAACATTGATAATCTAGGTCATTCGTATTAGATGCGAATGTCTTCAGCGCTTGTAGCTGACTAACTCAACTGCGGACGAGGGACGAGGCATGGCAAAAGTAGTCATTGACGGTTTGCTCAGACTCCGTAGCGGTTCGTTTGAATATGAGTCGCACAGGCGGCTAAGTTTGTGTGAAGACAAACTTATATATATATATATATATATATATATATATATATATATATATATATATATATATATATATATATATATATATATTGTAACAAAAACGTAGTTTGTTGCGCTTATTTTTTATAAATTTTCTTGTTCCCATCCTGTCGCCAAATTTGCATTACTACACCAAAAATTTGAGCATCAATTCACAGTACTGATCTAGTTACAGCCTACCTTGTGCGATCTATTTCTCTATTCACATTCCCTAATCATTTTTTTATTTTTCCATTCAGTTGGATTTCTTTTATTTTGTGGTTAGGAAATTGTTTATTTGTGACAGCCAGTGTTGTCTTCTCGCGAATTATTTATTATTTTTATTAGCCTTTTTTCAAGTTAAAAGTAGTCATGTTCCGTCCCACGCGGTTTTGTCCGTGGGATTAGTGAAGCTCTTACTTTAGTTCCAGCGACTTATTTCAATGTAAAAGACGATTGTTTTGTTTCATGAGCCCAGTCTTGAAGAGCATTTCCATCTTTTCCTGTGTCTCGTTTTTTGTGTTTCATTTACCCGGTCTCCCTCGACCTCCATTTTGTGTCGCACTCGTGTGTTCGCGTGTTAGTAACGTGGTTCTAGCGTGGCTAGATTTTTTTTGCTAGGCAATTTTTCGGTTCGGTTTTTGTTGCCGCTTTTATAGTCGACTTCTTAGAGTCAATTTTTTTGTAGCGGCGCATTACCGTTTTTTTTTTTTGTTTATTTTTGTAGTGCTACACCCTGTGACTCGACGGAGTATTGCTTGGTTATTTTTCTTACTGCGTGGCGTATCTTTAAGTCCGAATGACTTATTTTAGCGGTATTATTTCGTGGCGCAGTTAAGATTACAGTTTAGCCCGACTTACCACCTTACGATCTCTCTACTTTGTATGTTTCTTCTTTTTCATACGGCCGTTCTTCGTGTTTTCTAAATTTTTTGTTTTACATAACTTTTTGGTGTACACCTAGTTTTTGTAATTTTTTTATAACATTTTTTTTGTTGATTATTCGCTTCTGGAGCACCTCTAGGGACCGCCAGTTTTTTATTTTTTTATTGTACTGTGTATCGCCCTTCAGGCCTTATGTAAATCTTGAGAGATTTGGTACTGGCGAGTATTTTTTAGGGTAGCCGGATCCGTATGGTTTATTTTTGGGGCCCTGAATTTGGAAGTGGCTGGGCGAGGTTAGCTCTGGCTGCAGTTACGCCGTTGGACCACACGAGACCTGCGCTGTGGTATATTTTGCAACAACTCCTGAGGAAACCCAGTTTATTCGGGGCTGCATCCTAGCCAGCCTTAAAGCCTAGGTGGAGTGGCTCGAACGGCTCTCTCTCTACGAGTGCCGGACAGGAGAAGTTACCTCAAGCCCTCCGTTTGTACTCTCCGCCAGCCTGCGAGCAGCCCCCCGATACAGCTGGAAGACTTTTCCCGCCGTTTCCAGGGCAGGTATAAGCCGCTATTTTTTTCTTGGACGTTACCGGTGGCCGATAACCAGAACGCCGACCCCCGTCCTTCCAGATTCGGGCTCTGGAAAGGCCGTACGGTCCTTCCTTGTTTGAGTAGTTGATTTGTATTGTTACTAGCTCCAGCATGAGTAACTTTTTTTTATTAAATATTTTTACTATACTTTACTTAACTTTATTAGAGTGGACTCTACTCTAACTCCCTTTCCTTTTTGTAGAGTCTGGCGCCCACTATTTTTTTTTCGAGACCCGCTCGTTTTGTTTGTTTTCCAAATTAAGATGTAACTTTTTATTAAATTTTCATTGTCGCGAATACCTGTATCTCGAAATAAATTACATACCCTAGACCCAGCCGCCGCTTTACTTTTTCAGCTAGCCGGTGCAAATTTTATGAGTGTACACTTACAGGTAGGAGGAGTTTGCTTATTTTTTGATTTTTTAATTATTCTCTTGTCACAATATATATATATATATATATATATATATATATATATATATATATAATTATTGCACCGTTTTATCTCCAATGGGTCGTATGGGGTTTCCCTGTTACCATTTATAATTGACCATTTCTGTAAGTAAAAAAAAGTATTTTACAAAAAATTATTTTTGTTGTATATTTTATGTAAATAAGTGTACCTTGTTCATGGTTGTAATCTTATGTTGTAATTACTCCGTGTATACTTTTTAGACCACTGAAGAACACTGTAGTTACAGTCGAAACGTAGGCCAGGAAGTAAATATTTTTCAGTAAAATGCGTGTCCGATTATTTTCCGTTTTTCCATTCCGCTACCAGTCGATCATTGTATTCAACCCAATAATACAAAAAGTTTGGAGCAAACAAATTGACTGAGATGATACCATCAATAAAGAAACTGAAAAGAAGTGGCTAAAGCGGATAGAATATTTAAAACCTTTGAAACTATTAAAGATACCGAGACCTTATTAAAAGTAATGAAAAAGTACAAGAAAGACAACTACATCTGTTTTGTGATGCTAGTGAGCACGTTTACATAGCTGTAGCGTACATAAGATGCTCTATTGAAGAAAATGTATATTTATCATTGGTTTCTGCGCAAGCACGTGTAATACCTTTGAAAGGACAATTCCTAAGGTTGAATTACAAGCTACTCTACTAGATACGAGATTAGTAAATCTAGTTATTAAAGAACATACTATAAAAACTGATGAAGTATTTTATTGGACCGATGCTCAAATCGTATTAAGATAGTTAAGATCATTTGATAAGCGTCACCCTTCTTACATTTCAAACCGAGTAGGAGAAATTTTAAAGAGTACTGGTTCAGTGGTCCAGGATTTCTCAAATTGGAAGAAACTAAGTGGCCCAAAGGAATCATAGAAGATAAAGAAGTCGATAATGAGACGTTATACAACATAACGAACAAAGAACAACATCCCATAGATTTTACAATTTTTTCCAAATGTGAGAAACTAATTCAAACAATTGGATGGATTATAAATTGGACAAACAAAAGAAAATCACCAGGATATGATGGTACTTTAAAAGTCATTTTGTCTCAAGAACTATTAAATATATCGGAATTGAATATTTCTCGTTTAGCTCAAAATGAAATGTTTCCCGAAGAATATCGTCAGTTACAAGAAAAGAACGCGTTATCGAAATAAAGTAAATTACTTCAGTATACACCATACAGGGTGTTGAAGCTAAGGTACAAACATAGTAATTTTTGCAATTTCCTGCTCTCTTGTTCAGTTTACGGAAAAAACTGTAGAGTGCGAAGAAATAAAAGTTTTATACAAAACTGTTTTAACATTTTTATTGTTTCTAATTTCTTCACAATTTAAAAAGAAATTTTAATTTTTCGGTTTATAAGTAACTATACCCATGACACTTGTTTTCTTTTTTCTGGTCTGTACAAATTATTTATAAACGTCCACTGTCAATTTGACTTTTGAAAAAGAAATAAATTAAATAATGAATGTTTATTCGAATGAGGAACCTATCTAAAGGAATATTATGATGAAAATAGTTACAAAAGAATACAGAATTTATTTACCATATGTCAAATTGATCTTTGACGTGTATAAATAATTTACGAAAACTAGAAATAGGAAACAAGTGTCATGGCTGTTGCTACCAATCATATACCTATTACTTATATACTGCTGATTCAATATATTTAGCAATCACTAGGAAAGAGGACAGTTATATATATATTTCCATCCTTCTAATAGAAGACCGTCGAAATTATGCGCATGCCCAAGATATTACTAAGTGATTGGTTACAGCCGTTAGCGGCCAATTGGTTTTGTTTGAAAGCAAATGGAAAGCAAGCGATTTTCTCTTAGTTATTTCTAAAACATTCCATCATTCTCATTCTTTTATTGTACATCATTGCGAGCAGTAATAGTTTTATTCACCATGCCGTTTAGTTGTTGTTTGTGTGGTGCAAAATCTCCAACAGTATCATTGCATTCGTAAGTAAAATATATTTAGAGAAACCGATTGAGTTCGCTGTTTTTCTTTTTATAATCCATACTTTCCATATCAATTTTCAAGAATAAAATATTAAAATATGATCCATACATACATATTACATTCTGACTATACCTATATGATAAACAAAAAGTGGCACTTAATTTGGTGCTCTTAACAGATTGTCAAGGAAAGACATAATAAATTATGATCCAAAATTTGTATTACAGACTGTGCTATTTATTGCAATAATAAATTAGATTCTTTTTTACAAACGATCAACCGGAAGTGATACTTAAATCTCATTGCAATTTTAAACATGGAATTGGCGGAAAGTCATGTACTGGCCCCATTACATTTTATTTGCATATGTCGTGTTTGGTATCAAATAAAATGTTTTCTTAAGGGTTGCCATGCAGAAAAATCAAATATTTGTTACAACTCTATCGTCTTTTGTTTTTTTGAAAAAAGTCAGAAACATGTCGTGTTTGGTATTAAATGAAATGTTTCCTCAAAAACTGCTATGCAAAAATTTGACAACTCGATTGTTTTTTGCAAAAAGTTGCCAGAAACATGTGGTGTTTGGTAACAAATGAATTGTTTTCTGAAGGGTTGCTATGCAGAAATGTCAAAAATTTCACAACTGGATCGTCTTTTGTTTTTTGCAAAAAGTTGTCGAAAATATGTCGTGTTTGGTATCATGTGATGTTTTCTCAAAAGCTGTCATGCAGAAATGTCAAAAATTTATAACTCGATTGTCTTTTGTTTTTTGCAGGAAGATGTCAGAAGTATGTCGTGTTTGGTATCAAAAGAAATGTTTTTTCAAGAGCTGCTATGCAGAAACGTCGTCAAAAGTTTGACAACTCGATTGTCTTTTGCAAAAAGTCAGAAATATGTCGTGTTTGGTATCGTTGTGTGGGCAGTTTGGGTGAGCAAGTTGCATGGTAAGATTTTAGTAGACAGGAGAGGCGAATATATATATATATATATATATATATATATATATATATATAAATAACTAAAAAGCAAATGAATGTCGAATGTGTTTCAGCGTTTTTTTTAAAAAACCGGTTGTTCGCTGCTTTTGTATTATTCCATACATTAACCCCACGTTATACATACGTATATATATAGAAAGAATTTGTAGGACTTTCGTAAATATATATATATATATATATATATATATATATATATATATATATATATATATATATATATATGTATGTATGTATAAGAAAATTATTGTCGGAAGTGCTACTGTTTTGAAAATATTTTAGCTAAAACGGGCATGTCGGGAGACCCCTAGATACCAAATTTCGTAAAATAATATTGAATAGTTTATAAAATAATGATAGCGTAAGCTTTTACTGGAACATCCTATATATATATATATATATATATATATATATATATATATATATATATATATATATATATATATATATATATATATATATATACAGGATGGAAACGAACTTAATGTCATAAATTTAAGTGTGAGTAGTATGACGCGTAGATTACGTAACTGAAAGAATTTTTTAAAAATTCGAAAAACGAAAATTCGACTTTTCTTAAGGAAACTTTTTTTACTGCTGTTTTAATTCATATTTCATTAAAAATATGTTTATTAAAAATACATTCAAAATTAGTTGTGTTATTAATAATTAAATTAAATTATTCTTAATAATTAAATTAAATACCATTTGCACCGAAAATAATTGTATAATAGGTACATAAAATATTTCATTATTCTCGGAAGTATTAGTAACAAGTGATTTTTGCTGTGCTCTTGTTATAAAAATGTATTTTAATTCAGAATTAGTGGATATGTTGTTGATTTATGGTGAAGTGGGTCAAAACGCGGTTTTAGCAGCAGGTCTGTATGCCGAACGGTATCCTGGAAGACGCCAGCCTGATCGTAGGATGTTCATCACAGTGACTCAACGTCTTCGCGACACAGGCAATTTAAGAAGAAATAATGGACGAGATGACGGCGGTCGCAGACTACACCACAACATTGAAGATGAAGTCTTAGACTTGGTGCATGCTAACCCGGAAATTAGTAGCAGAGGAGTGTCTCGTGTTGTAGGAGAAATATCTCACACGAGTGTTTTGAAAATTTTACACAAGAATGATTATCATCCATACCATTTTCAACGTGTTCAAGGATTAATGCCTGCTGATCACCAAGCAAGAACGATATTTTGTCAGTGGATTCTGCAACAACATGCTGCAAATTTTAATTTTACTTCACTTATAATATTTAGTGACGAAGCAAATTTCACACGTGACGGTGTCCATAATTTCCACAACATGCATTATTGGGCTCAAGAAAATCCACAAGTTATAGTAAGAAGTAGTTTGCAACACAGATTTTCATTAAATGTTTGGGCTGGTATCTTGAAGGCTCATTCACAGCTACGAAATTAAGAAATATAAATAAAATTATGAATAAGACATGATGGTTGCTGTTCACAGCTTTGAAAATAAAACGTAAATTAATGTCAGCTGTCATTTAGTAAATACATAATTCACAAGCAATAATATTAACTTTATACCTTTTAACGCACTATACGTAATCATATATGTGACACTTTTTCTTATACGGTTTTTTAAATTTATAATTACTTTAAATTCTTGTTCCAGAATGTAAATTGACAGCTCAAATGACAGTTGTTATGCTTGTGCTTTTGTCTTATGTTTATTTTCGATAGCTGTGAACATTTTCATAAGAACCTATTGTTTATATCGTTATTTTTATTTTTATGTATAATTTTATTTTTATTTTCGTAGCTGTGAATGAGCCTTAAATGGAAATTTGCTTGGACCATACATACTGCCCAACAGATTAAATAGTAACCAGTATTTGGAATTTTTACAAAATGTTCTACCAGTATTATTAGAAGATGTTCTCTTACTCCATCGTCAACATGCATGGTTTCAGCATGATGGTGCTCCACCTCATTTTTCAAGAAATGTGCGGCAGCATTTAAATAATACCTATAGGAACAGGTGGATTGGCCGTGGAGGTCCTGTATCATGGCCACCAAGATCACCTGACCTCAATCCCTTAGATTTATATCTGTGGGGTCATTTGAAGTCCTTGGTGTATGATAATCAAAACCCCCCTGAAACTGTTGAAGAATTGAGGATGCGGATTCAAAACTGTGCTGAAATTATTAAACAAGAAAATCATATGAACCTGGCATGTAGTGTCTCATTAATTCAACGTAGTGCATTGTGTGTAGCTGTGGGAGGTGACAATTTTGAACAATATTTTTTTTTCATATTAATATTGTTACATGAAAAGTTACTAGTATTGTTGCTATTCATCAGTTAATCCATTCTGTTTTTTTTTTCTTTATAAACATAATTCTGCGAAGTATTAATATTAAACTTTGATATGGTTCATTGAACTTTCAAAATAAATTACGTTAGAAATAATTAAGATTTGATTATACAGAAACATTACGTAAATTAATTAAATTAATTTCAAATATTAAAGTTGTCAGTGGTCGAGTGGTACCAAAAATGTTAGTTTAATGAGAACTACCCTTAAATATGCGAATTTTTAAAAAATTCTTTCTGTTTCGTAATCTACACATGTCATACTACTCACCCAAAAATTTATGACATTACGTTCGTTTCCACCCTGTATATATACATATATATATATATATATATATATATATATATATATATATACTATATATATATATATATATATATATATATATATATATATATATATATATATATATATATATATATATATATTGTAACGATGGTCACTAGATTTGAATTTAATTTTCGTGTTTAGCATTGTAGTCTTGTGGTTAACAAGTCAGTTTTTTTGCTAAAGTTTATAAATTCAAATCGAGGTTCAAAGCCCACCAGTAAAATGTTTTTTACATTTTTATTATTTTGTATTGGTTGAAATTACGCATACAATGTAATTGTTTGCTTATATTGTATGTCGTTTGTTGTAAAATGTATTGTATTTTTTTTTTAAGTTGGTAATGTTTATAAATTTGTTATTTACCTGTCAGGTACCGCGTAGTCGAGTGGCTAGTGTGCTCGACCAGCGTGCTAGGGATCGTGGGTTCGATCCCACAAGAGTTTATATTTTTTTATATTTTTATTTCAAATAGCAAATATTTGCAGGATAATTAGTATCGTGTTTAAACATATTTTTGTATTTTTAACGGTTTTTCGGGGTATAAATACGGGTCCAAACGACAGTTTTAATGAGACAGTGTGTGCTGTCTCAGGAGACAGTGTGTGCTGTCTCAAGAGAGAGTGAGTGCTCTCTCGGGGAGACGGTGTGTGCCGTCTTCCGCGAATCTGGTGAGTGCCGGGCGAGCAGTTGGTTAGGACCTTGGCTGCCTCTGACTCAGTGCTGTTGGTATGTGCCGGCAGCTCGTGAGGGAGTGCAGAAGGTGCCTTGTACGGCTACGGATGCCGCCGTAGCCGGATGTTAAAGCTAGTGGGGTTGACCACTGTTAGCTGTAATCGCGATTGTCAAAGAGTGTTGGTGTGTATCAACACGGCTCCGTTTCGAAATCGCGATTGTTGATGTGTGTTGTCAAGTGACAACACTGTTACCGTTTTGCTTTTTTCAACTTTGGTGAGTGCCATTGTTGACTGTTCATGTCGCGGCCCCGTAACTTTGGTGTGTGCCATTGTTACCCGTTCATTGTTGACCGTTTCTTTTATTGAACAAATCCTGCAAGTATCGCTACTTCATATGTATTAGCCGATTGTACGCTAGCGATTGTTACTTTCATTTGTTACATTATTATCATCGTTTTTAATATATTTTAATAAAATATTAAAATTCATTATATGATTTCATTGTCAAAAACCGAACTCTGTCTCCACTAAGCTACCCGAGCCCTTTTTGCCGTTCTAGCCACTCTTTTCAGATATATATATATATATATATATATATATATATATATATATATATATATATATATACATACGAGTATATATATACCGTGTGTCCCAAGCAAACCTTGACAAGCGTTTAACATGGGAAAACTGATTTTTGTAAATAGAAAGTGTCCGGCATAAAATTAAGCCATGCTATTTAACGTGATAATAGTACATTACCTCGTGTACCTTATTTAATATTAATTACACTATTATCATTGCGTAAATCAGAGAAAATTATAAATATCTGTCAATAAATACTTGTTTCAATATTTTATTACGTAATATCAAAATATTTGCAATTGTCATTGTAGGTGAATGGTTAGCGTAGCGGACTGTGGAATGAGAGGACGTTTAGAGGTTGAGGTTCGAATCTCCGTTAAGATAGTTTTTTTATAATTTTTTTATTTATGAATTAATTACGAATTATATTAAAGATATTGGGTTGATTTCAGCACTCGTCTTTATCTAATAATAATAATAATAATAATAATAATAATAATAATAATAATAATAATAATAATAATAATAATAATAATAATTAATAATAATAATATTTATTTGCCATAAGATTCACGTAGTAATACAATTGGCTTGTCAATGTCAATACATTCATAAAAGAAATAAATACATATAAAGGTACACATACAAAATATATATAAATAAAATTAGTGGCAAATAATTAATTAAGAAAATATTCACATAATAAAACCATGAAGCATATATACATAAAAAAGTAAATGTGGCATATCAAACATTTAATTATTCAAAAACTCATCAATAGAATAAAAACACATTTCAATAAAAAATTTTTTTAGTTTTAATTTAAAAGAAAATATGCTTGTAATAGCTTTCAGCTCCTGTGGCAAATTGTTATATATTTTAATCGGCATATAAGAAATATTGTCATGAAAATCACTTGTTCGAAATTTTGGAATGTATAAATTATTAACATTACGTGTATTATACAATCCAGTAGCCCGTTTAACAATAAGAAAAGATGACGGATTTTTTTTAATGAAAAGAGCACAATGGTAAATATATATGCAGGGAAGGGTTAGTAAACCAAGATGTGGGAAGATATCTCTACACGATGAAGTGGGAGTACAACCAACCATGGCTCTAACTATACTGTTCTGCACTTTAAAGACATGGATAGAATGAATGGAAATACCCCAGCAAATTATGCAGTATGACAAGATACTAAAGACATGTGCAGAATAGTACAGTTTAAGTAAATCCATACTGGCATAATTACGCAAGCGTCTTATGACGTGACATGGCGAGTTGAGTCTTTTTATGAGATACTGGGTATGATGAACCCAATGAAAATTATAGTCAACATGGACACCTAAGGTCTTAGTTGTGGGTATCGGAGTGATTGTTATATTGTCAAATTGAGCTGAAATATTAAAAATATTACCCCTTAACATAAACTGAACTAACTGTGTTTCTTCAGCATTCAGGACTACAGCATTTTCATTGCACCAAAAATTCATAATATCCACACATTCTTGTATTTTATTATTAAGTTCAGGTATGCTCAAGGCAGAGACGATAAGAGAAGTATCATCAGCAAATAAACAAATATCAGCGTTTTTAAACATATTTGGAAGGTCATTGATATATAAAAGAAAGAGTAGGGGGCCAAGAACACTTCCTTGGGGAACACCTGTTAATGAAGACTGAGAATCAGAAAACTACTTTTTTCCGTCAATTTTAGCACATACAACTTGAGACCTACCTTGCAGATAGGACTTTAACCAGTGCCAAGCATTACCACGAATACCGTAATCAGACAACTTAACAAGCAATATACCGTGATTGATGGTATCAAAGGCTTTAGCTAAATCAAAATAAATTCCAGCGGTATAGAATTTTTTATCAAGGTAATCAAGAACACTACCAAGACTGCAAAATAAGGCGTGTGTAGTGGATTTGTTTTTACAGAAGCCAAATTGCGATGGTGATAATATATCATGCGAGTTTATGAAACGAACTATGCGAGAGTACATGACTTTCTCAAAAACTTTAGAAAACGCAGGAACAATGGATATAGGTAGATAATTTTCTATGTAATTTTTGTTGCCTTTTTTATGCACGGGTGTAACTAGTGAAGTTTTGAATTGAGCAGGAAAACATCCATAATTTAGGGATTCATTAATTAAGTAGGTTAGAGGATAAATAATTTCGTCAGCAATAAAAAGTAGCAGTGAACAAGGCACGTTGTCAATTACAGCTGAATTTGTTTTAGAAATTTCAATTAGAATATTAAAAATTTCAGTTTCATTAACAGGTTCAAGGAAAATTGTGGCAGTGTTTTTATTGCGCACTATTCAATGTCAAGTTACGAACCGAAGTTGTGAAATAATCATTAAAATAATTTGGAATAATTTGAGATTCTAAAATTTCATTGTTATTAAAAAACATAGGCCAGGGAAGTGAGTGATTGGTAGATGTTAACGTTTCGTTATTAATAACGTTCCATGCAGCCTTATTAATATTATGAGCTGATTCTAAATATTTTTTGTTATGAGTTGATAATTAAATTATCATATGTGCGCTTCAAATCCTTATATTTATTCAATATCACAGGATTGTTTGTAGTTTTATATATTGAAAAAATAAATTTCAAGGTCTCAGCCATTTGAATAATTTCTGGGGTAATCCATTTCGATTTAATGGCTTTGTTTGATCGTTTTTTACGTACTAACGGAAAAGCATTTTTAAAATGGTAATGAAAAGTATTTAAAAAAATAGAGATTTTTTCAGAAAAATTAGGAGCATTGTAAACTTGGAGCCATGACTCAGATTGGAGCAAATGTTTAAAGTAGCTTTTATTTTCATTAATGAAGATTCTCATGTCAACAATTTTGTTGTTAATTTTGTTGAAATTTATATTTAAGTTCCACAGCTGGGCACTATGGTCAGACAAACATGGGTTTAAAATTGTGAATTTAGTCTTATTGCAGTCAATATTTGTAAAAAAATTGTCAATACATCGTCCAGAGATACTGCGTAACAAGGAAAAACCAGGATGGGGCAGGGCCGTAGCCAGGGGGGGGGGCTGGCCAGGGCTAAGCCCTGTTAAAAAAAATTGAGCCCTAGTAAAAATAATCTGGCTTATATATAGAAAAAATAATATAATTATATTAGCGGCTTTATTAAAATCAAGGATGTAAAAAGTAAAAATACATTCTAACTATTACCAAAGTCTAATACTCCCCGTCACTAAATTACACCCTATCTATTAATGTATTTTTCCATGTATAAGAAAGTGCATTTATTGTTGAATTCCAATGGACTACTTATTAATCGATCTTACACGATCTTTACCGGTCCTGTCCATTGTAGTCATTGTACGTAATTAGTCATTTTGATTATTGTAAACCAAAATCTTTTTAAAAATACCTGTAGGATAGCAGCGGTATATATTTTAAACAAATTACCGCACTCTTGATACACATACTTTACTTAGATACAGAATACCCAGGTGGAATGAAAACACAATAATGATTATTATTATAAGTTTTTCTTTGTGTGATTTATTTATCTTTTTTTATTGGAATCCAACTCTTTTCACTGTAATCAAGCATTTCTTTGTTGTAATCAAAATAGTTTTCTAAAGAACGGGGCTAGAATAATGCTAAACGAATAGTACAATTAATTATTTTTATTTGTCTAAATCGAAAATAATTTTATGTAGGAGAATTAATTTATGAAAAATGCCGAACCTCACAATCAGTTTCTAATTTCTTTTTTTTTTTAATTTGAAGTTTAAATATGTAAATCTAATTCCGCGGAACCTCGAAGGGCCCCCTAGGTATTCGGGACCCTATGCGACGGCATACGTTGATACACCTATTTATGCCACTACTTTACATTTTTTATTTAATATGAACTTGTAGGTATTACTCTTCCATCAGTAGAAGAACTAGCAGTGGTTAAAGATTATATGAATAACAAACCAGATGTTGACCATTTAACCGAATTGTTTAAGCAGCGAGAAGGGTTTAAGAAAACGTATGCACTTTTCGCTGCAGTTGCAACAATCGGATGTAGTACTGCGTTAAATGAATCATCTTTTTCAACATTAACAACAATTAATAGACCACAAAGATACTCAATAAATCATCCCCGTATGGCACATTTAATATATTTGGCTTTTGAAAGGCAAAGAACTGAAGCACTTGATCTAGAGCTATTTTTAAAAAAATTTCATAATAAAAATGATAGAAAATTACAGCTTTTTTAATTTATGTTATTTGTAAGTATTTATTTATTTTCCGATACAGCAAAATATGTTTCTTTTTCTTATATATAATATTTTAAATATACAATAGTATGTATTTTCTTTTAAGTGCAATAAATAAATATCATATCAACATTGTTTAAATATATACGTTATATCATTATAATATTCCTTAAATATGCTTTGAATAAAAGCACTAATATATGCTCTTATTATGTACAAAAAAAAACAAATATAAGCCCTGGCTAAAAAAACTTGAGCCCTGTCTAATATTTAGTTCTGGCTACGGCCCTGGGATGGGGTGCTATTAAACCATACGACGAGAAAAGTCCGCAAGTCTCACTGGATTCCACATGACACGCAAAATTAATATTGAAACCACCACATATAAATATAGGATGATTATAGTTCGAAAAATTAAAAAGTAAAGTATTTAATTCACGATGAAAAAAGTTAAGATCTCCACTAGGTGATCTGTAAAGAGCTATGACTAGACATTTACTGTTATTTGAAAATAAAATTTTGATACATGAATATTCAAAATGTTTATCACAGCATGTAGTATTCTTGATAGTCAAAGAAGTAAAATTTATAGAATTCAAAATGTAAATGGCAACACCGCCACATTCATAGGAAGAACGACAAAAAACAGAAGCTAATTTATAGTTATCAAGTTTACAATTCTCAATAGTCTCAGAAGATAAATGATGTTCAGTTAAACACAAAATCTCAGGAAAATCAACCGTTTGAAGATAAATGTTAAAGTGCTGAAGTTTATTATTTAAACTACGAATATTGTAGTGAAGTATACGAAAATCAAATTTATCTTCTTTGATTATTTACAAATTTTTTGACTGAAACTTTCTCCGGCCAAAGTTCACCATTTAGAAGTTCGTCAAAGATGTCAGGCGAGACTGAGACTTTGAATGAATTATATTCACCTGATTTAACAGTAAGTTGTTGTATGAAAAATTTATGATTCGGGAAATTTTTTATTAAATAAGAATGTACATCATTCGAAGTCACAGTCAGCGCCAGTCTTGACACATGGACGGCAATTTTGCGTGGAACTGCACTAATTTCACAGCCAGTGGTGCACTTTTTAGATGAAGCTTATTTAAAAATAACAAAATAAAGAGAAACATATGCATTGATACATTAATAAGAAAAAGATGCAAGATATTTCCATAGTTACTAGAGACGGTCACTACACTAATGAAGAGTGCTGAATTCGGCCTAATATGTATTATATTAATATGGATGAATTAGTTAAATAATTACAAATAAGTTTCTATCATGGTTTAATACTAATTTCAATGGAAGTAGTAATTATCAGTTTGACACAAAAGCATAGGATTTTAAACTATAACACCTACTTTTAAAGTAAAAACACAAAACATACACATATTAATTTTATCTCAATCATGTTTTATTAAGATTAAAAGAAAATATAATGCATTTTTATTATATCAATGTTTTGATTAATGTAATCTATTTTTGTCATTGTTTAAAACCATTTTTCATTCCGGATCAACAATGTGTTCATTGTTTACCTCATTGTTTACTTACTTTTGTTTTTTGTTTATCACAAATATTCGTGTTAAAATGAATTTCTTAAACGTTAACGATCGTATAAATATTATCAAAATGTATTACGGAGGACGAAGTCTACGTGAAATTTCTGATTATTTTGCTGGTATGAATGAGAACCACTTCCCATCTTTCGAATTAGTAAGACAAATTATAATTAAATTTGAAAATACCGCATGTGCTGCCTCACATCCAGTACATCAAGGTCCTAATCATAATGAAGAAACAATTGAGAAGGAAGAAAATGTTTTGGCTGCAATTAATGTAAATCCACGGATTAGTTTGAGAGCTCTAGCTCATGAAATAGGACTGAGTAAATCTGAAGTACATCGCATTTTGAAGAAACATAAATATGGGAGCTATAAAATTCAGTGCCATCAACAATTGGAGGCTGGAGACGAAGATAAAAGAATTTTATTTTGTGAAACTTTGTTTGAGATGTCGAACAGAAATATCAACTTTATCAAAAAAATATGCTTCACGGATGAATGTACTTTTGGACTAAAGTGTGAGCCTAATGTTTAAAATGACAGACTTTGGTCTCAAACTAATCTTGCAAAATTTAACGAGGACTCATACCCCCAAAAAGTAAACGTTTGGGTCGATATTCACGGGCAACACATTATTGACCATATTTTATCAATGTCACTCAATACGGAGATAAATATTTGGATCTACTACAAAATGTTATAGGCCCAAGAATTGCTGAAATTGCACAAAATGAAGAACGTATCTATTAACAGCACAATGGTTGTCCAGCTCACTGTACAACAAACGTGCGAGAATTTTTAGGCAATGGATTTTCTGACTCTTAGATTGGCAAATAAGGTCCAATTAGCTGGCCACCAAGATCTCCCGATTTAAATCCTATGGATTTTTGTGGGGTCGTTTAAAAAATATTCTATACAAACATAATAAACATTACGCAACCATTGAAGATTTGAAAACAGATATAGTTACGGAGTGCCAGAATATATCACCTCATCAATTACAGAGATTGCATCAAGAATTTTACAATCGATTAGGTTATTGCTTGGCACAGAATGGCGCTCATTTTGAATATTTGTTAAAAATTATTTTTATTTTTCTTGTATTAGTAACAGAAAAAATACTTAGTTATAAATAAGTTCGTAGTGTTCTGTTACACTATTGGGGTGTAGAGCTAGTTCGCCTCCTCGTGGTGCACCCTGGTTAATGCTAAATGAACTAGCACGCCAAATATTTCGGATTTTAAATGGCACAAAATTGACCCCTGTGGTGCACTCTCCACGCCAGCAGTGAGTGCCCGTGAGGTGACGCCTGGTAAGCGCCCGCACGGTGCATATATTTCATCAATACCGATATCTGTTTACAAAGCAGATTGGCACACCCAGCAATGGGTAACAAGCCATGATGATATATTTATTTATTTTACAAACCACCGGGGGGAGCAAGCCAGCTCAACTCGGTAACGGTCCAAAGCCCGCAAAACGGGGCTGGGTTGACGTCAGGAAGGGCATCCAGTCGAAAAAAACCGTGGATGAGATGTGGAAGACTGGAAGGAATAAAGAAGAAGCTGAGAGAGAGAGAGAGAGAGAGAAGGAAGCTGAAAGAAAGTAATGCCGACCCTGTATAACTCGGGAAAAGGCGATGAGAAAGAAAGTTCTGGACACTATTAATTCGTTAACAATAAAATCAAAAACTTATTCTATTTTGCCAACCGGATATTTTAAATTATTGAAATATTCCATTATCACATAATACAGGGTGTAAATGAAATAAGTGCATTAAAATTAACCAGTAATGTAACTCGTCGAGAGCAACAATTTTTCTTAATATTTTTTTTTTTCTAAATCTTCTAGTTTTTGAGTTAAAGTTCTTTAAAGATTTGTTTAAAATTTCGTTACCCGCCACTGGCAAGATCTCTGCTGCTCTCAGCTGTCTGAATCAAAGTTCGATGTACACAGCACAAAAATTGTCGGGTGGTGGTTGCATACTTGTAAACACAGTAGTTAATAAACGATCAACGGAAAACATATTTATTATTAATAAAATCGTAAGAGTACAATTTTTAAAATAACGAAATTTAAAATTAGAATAAAAAAATTATAAAATTGGGTATTAACACAGGTCTCTGAACTTGGCTGAATAGAGTAAGCGCAAGAGCGTGGAAAGAGCATAATAGTTATGGAGGTTATGAAATGAATTTTTGTATCATTGTGTCCACACGGCAGATCCTAATAGTTTAAATACGTTAAATTCGATAACTACAAGAAAAAGGCGCGAAAATGTAGTGGCGTGAATTGAGAAAATTTGAAGAAAATACTAAAACTAAATATCATCGAACTTTTCACAGATTAATACAATATTTTAATTTTACTGACGTACATAGTCAATCCGATGAAAATTATTTCATTCTTAATATGTACTTGGTTAGCAATGAATTGATTACAATAATCAAAACAATGATATAATAAAAATGCATTATATTTTCTTTTAATCTTAATAAAACATGATTGAGATAAAATGAATATGTGTATGTATTGTGTTTTTACTGTAAAATTAGGTGTTATAGTTTAAATTTTTATGCTTTTGTGTCATACGGTAATTACTACTTGTATTGAAATTAGTATTATATCATGATAGAAATTTATTTAACTAATTCATCCATATTAATATAATACATAATATCTTTAATATAAATTGTAATTAATTTATAAATAAAAAAAATAATAAAAAAACTGTCTTGACGGAGATTCGAACCCCAACCTCTAAACGTCCTCTCATTCCACAGTCTGCTACGCTAACCATTCACCTACAATGACAATTGCATATACTTTGAAATTACGTAATAAAATATTGAAACTACTATTTATTGACAGATATTTATAATTCTCTCCGATTTACGCAATGATAATAATGTAATTAATATTAAATAAGGTACACGAGTTAATGTACTATCATCATGTTAAATAGCATGGCTTAATTTTATGCCGGACACTTTCTATTCAGACAAATCCTTTTATATATATATATATATATATATATATATATATATATATATATATATATATATATATATATATATATAGGCTGTTCCAGTACGAGCTTACGCTATCATTATTTTATAAACTATTCAATATTATTTTACAAAATTTGGTATCTAGGAGTCTCCCGATATGCCCGTTTCAGCTAAAATATTTTCAAAACAGTAGCTCTTCCGGTTTAACCGGAAGTAGACCAAAATTTTCTTATTTCAAATAAAATACAATATTTTTGTTACCATTGAATTAAGCTGATAATTTTACATATGAAATAATAAAAAAAATTACTCATGATCAACTACTTCCGGCGTAATTAAACCTTTTTGATTTTTTCACCAATAACAGCGACTTTTTTATCACTCTATATCTCGAGAATGGAAATGATTATCTATAATCTGTAAAAACAATTTTATAAAAATTCTTTTGTTTACAATAGTATAAATTAATAATCGAAAACTTTTGAAAATTGTAATTTCTACGTGAACGATAAGTTCACAAAATTCAAAAAACTTATTTTTTTATGAATCGCCCCATTTTTTGTTATTTAAATGAATTCTTCGTTAAAAAATAGGGATAGTTTGTGTAGCGTGTCCTATGTTGAAGTGGGTCATGGTGGAAAAAGAAAAAAATTATGTTTAGTACCTACCTATTCATTTTTTTTTATTTTCATGAATTTTTACACAGGACATGCTACACAAACTACCATTATTTTTTAACATAATTCATTACATAATAAAAAAATGGGGTGCTCCAAATTTTAATTAGGCCGGAAGTGGTTGATCTATGAATAATTTTTTCCTACAACCGTGCATGAAAAGTACTTTTCACGCACTTTTTTAGTGTGTTTAGTGTTAGTTTTCAAGCACTAGTGCTTGAAAAGTAAATAGGTGTTGCTAGGCAACATTAAAATTCGGTTAATTTACTTATGAAGTAGATAATTAGGTAGGAAATAATAATTAAAGTAATATAATTTATTAAGAAATTATGCACTGTAAATGAAACAAATGTAATAATTTTTTAAGAGATTGATTACAAATCTAATTTTAATAACACTAACATTTTTTTGACATGTATTGTAATCTAATTTTTAATATTAATATTTAATGTACAATTTGTACAATTATAGAAGACTAATCCATTTCTGTCTGAGATTTTTCCAAGTGTTTAAGTTACATTTTGTACAGTATTATGAGAAAGAGCACTAACAATTGTGACGTTTTGCAACATCGCTGTTATACGTTTTTCTATAAATTTTCATGTTAAAAAAATTGAACCTCTGAATTTGCTGTAAGAATTTTTCGGTAAAGGAAGCATCGTAAATGTAGTATTTTCATGCCATCTATTGTTTGTTTAACGAGAGTTTATTTAATATTCTATCTAAATTTTATTGCCTTTTGTCCAAATTTAGTTTATTCCAGTTTATTTTTCACTTTATTAAATAGTCCAAATGTTTATTCCAAATTTATTCTGTACTTTTTTATATAATTTTTTTTATTATTTCTTTGCGCATACTTTGGAGGGATTAGCTTTGTTCGAATATAAATTTCTGATCTTGGGGAAAGAAGGGAACTTAGTTGAAACTCTCCTAGTTGAAGGCTGAGTTGAGGCTCTGAGTTTGAGCTCTAGTTGGGTCGCCATGAAGAGTTGCGAATTGAAATTCTTTTGTTCATTGGTTAATTTCTCTTTATTTGTCTAAAATTTTCTTTGGAGTTCAGCGAAGCAGTGTCTGGTAATTGACTTGATCTTTTGTTTAATATTTTTTTTTTGTATTTTATTGTTTGGTCTACTGTTGTGCCATGTGGTTTTGGCCGGTTAGTGTAACCCCAGTTGGACTATTTTCGAGTCACTTAGCAGCAATGTGGAGCTGGCTCTTTTTATTACATTGTTGATATTTCATTTTAGTATTTTATTATATTTCTCTATATTTTATTGTGTGGCTAAATTTTTTTGTTAGTTCGTGTGGCTTCATTCTGTGAGCTCAGCAGTATAAACTTTTTTTATTGATTCCTATTTAACTTAAATTTTCTATTCATTGCCTTGTTGCATCTTTATCTATTTTTTTTTCTCGTTTGTTTTATTCTTATTTACTAGAGACCTGTTTTATTTAATTTTGAGTATTGGCGATTCTAAGAACTTTGTATTCTTTTCTTTGTATTTGTTAGCGCCACGTGTTGCTTTATTTGACTAGTCAAAATTTTGTTAACCATGTAACTTTTATGTTTCTTTCTTTCGTCTTTTTATTTCACGAGCCGATAACCGGTCAGGCTCAGTTCCCCGTGTTCTTAAAACACTTCATTTTGTTTGATTTTTTTTTTTAGTAGTTCAGTTTAAACCCTTCTTTATTTCCCTATCCTATCCCATCCTGTATGAGTGTTTACGAACGGGTTGGAACGGGTACTTCTTTTAATACTTTGTTAGAGTCACGGCTCGGACTATAGCCGGATTCGTTTCCTACGCTCTACCTTTTCGCCCTTGTGAGCCCCTTTTGTTTTGATAATTTTAGATTATCCTTTGGCTCGTGGCGAAGCCCTAGCGGGGAAATTTTTTCTAACGAGTAGTTAACCCATTAGCCCGCGCGGTTTTATATCTTTTAGTCCTATTGTTAGCCAGGCGGCTACTGCTTCTAGAATAGCCAGTCAATAGGGACTTACCGTTTCGTTTTTAAGTTTTATTTAAGCCCTTCCTTTAGTCTGGTGGACCGAGCGCATAGTACGCTTGTAGGAAGGGTCCTTTCTATTTTTCGTCGGTGCCTTGCATCCCACAAGGCGTGGTTTTATCCGTGAGCGCGGTCAATAAAGTTTATTTTCTACCTTCAACCCTTATTCCTTTCTCTCGTTGTGCCGTATTTATTTGTCATCCTTTTTTGTTTTCGTATTGTCCTTTCATTCGTCATTTTTTTTATTTAACTTTTGAAATTTTTGTTTGTATAACTTGGGACGGAGCACACGAGTCTTTCATTATTGTATAACCGTTATGAAGTACTCAGGCCCTGCAGGTCGTGTTGCTCCTCCTAAGTACGAGTTATTGCGGAGTATTTATTTTAGAGACATTAGTGGCTCTGGTGGTTGGTAGCTGACCCTTGGTCCCGGATTGAGGGACTTTAGATCTATCTTCGCTAGACGAGTCATTCAAGCACTTTATTTCCGCCGAACTACGGAGCCATAGCCAGTCCTCGCCTCGTTGATAGCCGCCTAGTTCCTACACCACTGCAGGGTAATATTTACATCGAACCAGCGACAGAGGTTAGCCTCACAGTTTCGCTTTTGCGGCTCTGGGACTGTTCAGCTTCCGTCGAAGTATACCAGGCTCCCGCCCAACGTCTGGGTCAAGAATTCGGTCCCCACAGCCACAATGGATCCGCAACAGTAGCTAAGGAACTCCCGGTGCTGCCGCCGTTCTAGTATTAGTTTTATATAAATTTTCAAGTTTATTATCATTTCTAAAGTTAAATTTTTTCATATGTTGTAATATTATTTCAAAATTAATTTTTTTTTATTATATTTGTTCTGTATTCCTTCTCTCGATGACACCTCTCGAGGTTACCCTATTAAGGTGTTGGCGCCCGCAGAATAAATTGGTGGTATTCAAAAAATTCTTTTGCACAGGCATTGGCCTGAGTCATTTTTTGTTTAGTTGGGCTACACTATACCACCAAATTATTATTCGACCCACGACCTCTGCTCCCGCTCTATACCCGTGAGTTATAGGTGCATCAACTTATGTATGGCACAGGTGAGTAGCCTTCATTTGTGTCACACAGTATTTGAAGATGCTGGATGCCTGTGTACACCCAGTATTATGAGAAACATCACTAGCATTTCGGTTGTAGGAAAAATGTTGCATGCAACATGTATGTAAAATAGTATTTTTTGTCTCATGCTACAAGTTCAAAACATTGCACTCCACCAAATAAGTACTACTTTACACACTTGTTGCATAAATAACTATTTTGGTTTCATATGTAAAATTTTCTGATGAATTCAATGGTAAAACAAAAAATATAGCATTCCATTTAAAATAAGAAAGTTAAACCGGAAGCGCTACTGTTTTGAAAATATTTTAGCTGAAACTGGCATGTCGGAAAACCTCCAGATACTAAATATCGTAAAATAATATTGAATAGTTTTTAAAACAACGATAGCGTAAGCTCGTCCTGGGACACCTTGTCCGGTGGCGCTCGATATCCGTTATAACATTATTATTATTTAACATAGGAAAACAGTTTTTCCTTGCGCGTTGCTTCCCAAATTGTTTTAGAAAAAAATAATTTAAATAAAACTTGTAGGTCATGAAATTCTGCTATGAATCAATAAACAATAGTTATTTGTATCACTAATCCAGAAACTGAATATTTGCGACAGCAGGTTTATTTTGACAGGCCGAGATGAAAGCGACATCTCCATAAATTCTTCGTATATTTCTCTACACTGTATTCACATAACCTAAAAAATGAATAATTATTTGAGATCCAACCTAAATGTTTACATCGTAGAAATGGGCTTCAGGATCCAGAACAAATTTATTTAAACGAAGAAAGAATTGTGAAAAATTCATGGACCTCGCTGGGATTCGAACCCAGAGCCTCCCAATCTCTAGCCGGGCGCTCTACCAATTGAGCCACGAGTTCCCGTCGAAATCTATGAATCTTTCACAAGCGTTTTTACAAATCGTAACGAGTACACTCTCACAATTTGAGAGATAAATACTCAACGCTAACATTTGCGCAGTAAATATTATATATTGTGAACTTTTTAAGCCGTCACACACATTTTTTTTCGTAGAATAATTATTTGAGATCCAACCTAAATGTTTACATCGTAGAAATGGGCTTCAGGATCCAGGACAAATTTATTTAAACGAAGAAAGAATTGTGAAAAATTCATGGACCTCGCTGGGATTCGAACCCAGAGCCTCCCAATCTCTAGCCGTCACACGGCTTAAAAAGTTCACAATATATAATAATTACTGCGCAAATGATAGCGTTGAGTATTTATCTCTCAAATTGTGAGAGTGTACTCGTTACGATTTGTAAAAAGGCTTGTGAAAGATTCATAGATTTCGACGGGAACTCGTGGCTCAATTGGTAGAGCGCCCGGCTAGAGATTGGGAGGCTCTGGGTTCGAATCCCAGCGAGGTCCATGAATTTTTCACAATTCTTTCTTCGTTTAAATAAATTTGTCCTGGATCCTGAAGCCCATTTCTACGATGTAAACATTTAGGTTGGATCTCAAATAATTATTCTACGAAAAAAAATGTGTGACGGCTTAAAAAGTTCACAATATATAATATTTACTGCGCACATGTTAGCGTTGAGTATTTATCTCTCAAATTGTGAGAGTGTACTCGTTACGATTTGTAAAAACGCTTGTGAAAGATTCATAGATTTCGACGGGAACTCGTGGCTCAATTGGTAGAGCGCCCGGCTAGAGATTGGGAGGCTCTGGGTTCGAATCCCAGCGAGGTCTATGAATTTTTCACAATTCTTTCTTCGTTTAAATAAATTTGTCCTGGATCCTGAAGCCCATTTCTACGATGTAAACATTTAGGTTGGATCTCAAATAATTATTCTACGAAAAAATATGTGTGACGGCTTAAAAAGTTCACAATATATAATATTTACTGCGCAAATGTTAGCGTTGAGTATTTATCTCTCAAATTGTGAGAGTGTACTCGTTACGATTTGTAAAAAGGCTTGTGAAAGATTCATAGATTTCGACGGGAACTCGTGGCTCAATTGGTAGAGCGCCCGGCTAGAGATTGGGAGGCTCTGGGTTCGAATCCCAGCGAGGTCCATGAATTTTTCACAATTCTTTCTTCGTTTAAATAAATTTGTCCTGGATCCTGAAGCCCATTTCTACGATCTAAAAAATGAACATATTTTTATCTGTTTTGTATTGCAAGTTCGTTATAATTACTTACATTTGAGCTTAAAATGCGTAATTATTTTACATTTATTGAAAATATATCATACAAATATTAGTTATATATATATTTTATATACTTTCGCATATTTTCAATGACAGTTGCCGGAAATTCAATAATCGTATCACAGGAAGTTAGTTGTAATTACAAAACAAACTAGTTCTAAAGTTAAAACTTATAATTAATCTATCCGAGATGACAGCAATGACACCATATTCTTATTTTTATGACAAAATTTAGTTATTTAAGTTGCAATAATTAAATATTTAGTCCTAAAATTTGTATACATTTTGCTAATTCTTGTGTAGAAAATAATATTAAATTGACATATTACCAGAACAGTAATGCCAACTCCTTTTGCCGGCCTAGATCAGCAACAGCGCATTTCTCGACGATTTTGAGTTCTGTAATACTAGTCAAATTGGACGGAGGTACGGAAAATTAATTTTGCATGCTTTGTAGCGGTAAAAATTTAATACGAAAATGTCGAAAATCACGTCAAAAATTATAGCCATGGAATTAAAGCAAAATGCGAAAAAAATATATGATTTTTTTATGTCAAAATTTAATTTAACTTTAATTTTTTAATAAAACATAAAACATCAAACATTTGTTTCTCTTTTTGTTTTAATTCCACGGCTAGCACCATTAAATTGAAATTTTCATTTTTAATTTCTAGAGTTATTAAACATGCGAAATGAATTTTGTTTACTAATTTATAAGTATAATTTTATGCTCTACAAATTTTTTTTTTTTTTGAAAAATTTTTCTCTTAAATAAAACGGGGAAACGCACAAGGAAAAACAGTTTTATCATGTTAAATGCCTATGTAACGGGTTTCCATTTCCAGTGCCACCCGGATATCTTTGTGTACACGAATAGGTACACATGTAACTTTTGCGTTTTTAGCAATACATTTTTGTATTATTTTATTAATTTAAATATCAGAGACTCAGTGACATCTTTAATTTAATATAAACAAACCTAATTACCAAAATTAAATATATTTATTAATTAGAAGTAGGCCCTTTTCAAGCCTTTTATTTTAAAAATACATTACATCACGGATAGGTACATGTGTAGCTCTCATCATTCACATGTTTGTTTGAATTAATTTATGCAAGCACACATTATAAAAAATAAAATTATGAAACTAAAATATAGTTATTGAAATAAAAATTCATAATTCACATGTATAAAATTTAGAAATAGTCTCTGTGTGTTCATCGCAGACCGGGCGAATGTATACTTTGCAAGACTTTCTTGTTTTACGCTGGAATTTTCTCTCTGCGCAACATGTAATGAACCGACCACTTATTTATGTCCTTTTGAATGTGAACGAGTAGAACTTGATGGTGCAGCTATTTTTTTAGAAGTGGATGACCAATCATAGTTTTAATAGTAATCTTTGTCGAAAATGCCTTTACAACGTGGGACATTTCGGACCTTCTTTCTATAAAAGGCATTGCTAAACAACGTCCTAGATCCTGATAGAATGCTCTACGACTATGAGAAGATTTCTTAGCTAAAGGATTATTTTTTGCATAAATTATGTAGCTGGCCACGCATGCAATGTCAATCATATTATAAAATAAAGCTAGTGGCCATCTAAATGTTCTACGTTTCGTAGAATAATGTGCCAGCATTTTGTCTGTATTGTCAACTCCACTTTTTGCGGTGTTAAATTAGTAAATAATTTCAGGTTTTTGCTTTGGTCCACTGGTACTATTATTATTATGCATTGTAGAAAGTAAGATGACCGACTTGTTTTTCTTAGGCACGTATGAACATAGTGTCACTTTACCGTCTTTGCTAAATCCAAAAATTTATGAAAACTCTGTCGTTCTTTATTCGCCATCATTTCAGGAGGTATGCAGCCGTTATTTTTTTTAGAGTACCAACTACGGTCAGATTCCAAGACAACAATAGCTGCGCAATTGGCAATGACGTAAAGAAATTGTCCATTGTGACGTTTCGACCAGTATTTTTGGAATGAACAGCTAAATCTTATACAACTCGCTCACCTTGTTTTGTTTCTCGCTCAGTTATCGGTTTTCCGGTGTAAAATTGTCCCGTTAGAGGATATGAAGATTCAGCATCGCATATCTGTATTGTTATCCGTCTGAATATTTAAATAAAAATTACACGCATATAGTTTCAGTTTAATATAATGACGAACTGTCTTTATTCATTTAACAAAATACAATCACCGCCTGCTATAGACGCGATAATTAATGCCCAACAACACATCTCCCCTTTTAGGCTCAATGCAGAAATGATTAAGTCACATAAGTTCAATCAATCTCTCGGGTCGTTTAGAGACTCTGCCACTTCTTGTAACAATTGATCCTGTAGAAATCTCGGTTGATGGTCCTGGCGATTGACCACGCTCATTGACGGGTTCCATGTCCTGTTGAGTGATTGCGCGTTGTAGTTCATCCGTCTAGTTGATTGCAAGTGAACTAAGGTGAAGACGATTACGTCTCAATTGTCCTTTTGGCGTGTCAATTATGTATGACCGAGGAGTTGAATCCTTTCGCACTACAGTACCAGTAGCTCTCTTATCCATGATCCATACTTCTTCGCCTGGTACGAGCTCTCGTAGTTCTCTCGTGCCATGTTGACGATCATAATTCTTCTTCTGCTGATTAATCCTTAATTTCTCCCTTTCTTTGAGAATCTTTGGGTTAGGTATCTTTGGTTTCAACTTCGAGCTGGCTGTAGGTAAGGATGTGCGAATCATAAGTAATTCCGATGGTGAAAATCCGTTAGGCAATGGTGTTGCACGATAATTCTGAAGAGTACGGTAGGGATCAATGAACTTCTTGAAGCTTCGTTTAATTATTTTTACTGCCGCCTCTGCAAACCCATTGTCACTAAAAACAACTTCAGGGGTGCCATGTCTAGCAAACATTGATTTAAGATGAATAATGATTTCGCACTCTTTCAAACTAGATAAAAGTGCGTATTCAGGATAACGCGAATAATAATCCATGACTAAAAGATAAGTTTTCCTTCGAGATAAAATAAATCCATAGCAACTTTCTGCCATGGTCGGTCAGGAAACGGAGATGGGATCAAAGGTTCGTGTCTATTAGTCGCTTCTTGTATGCAAATTTTACATTGTTTAACAAGCGTTTCAATCTCTTTAGATAATCCTGGCCACCAGATTGACTCCCTCGCTCTTGCGCGACATTTTACAATTCCTAGGTGTCCATCGTGGATTTTATCTAAAATGTCTTTACTGAGTTCTTTTGGAATGATGTTACGTGACGACTTCATTAATAGTCCTTCTGCGACCGAAATATCGCCTCGATGTTGCCAATATTCAGCTAGTTCCGGGTTTAGTGCTCTCTGAGCTGGCCATCCTTGTTTACTGAAGTTGATAAGTTGACAACAAACTGGTTTGTTCCGTTGTGCGTTGATAACCTGATTTAATCTTGCATCTGCAGCTGGTAAATTTCTGACAATGGCTCTTACATATGCATTCACATGATCTTCGAGATCTTCATCCTTTCCTGTCACGCTAAGTGGTCGACGGGATAAGATATCTGCCATACCCAATTCTTTACCTGGGACGTGACGTATCTTGTATTGATAACGCATGAGACGAAGACGCATGCGCTGTAGTTTTGGCGTTAATTCATCCAATGGTTTTGATTGAAAAATAGGCACTAGCGGCTTATGGTCTGTTTCAAGCGTAACCACTAACCCACTAATGAAATCATTGAATATATCACATGCCCATACAAGAGCATAACCCTCCTTTTCAATTTGAGCCCAATTTTGTTGTGCCTTGGTCAATGATTTGGATGCGTACAATACTATTCTGTAACCTCCTTGTTCATATTTTTGCTTTAGTGCTGCGCCAATGGCGTATCATGATGCATCGGCTGAAATAGTAGTTTCCTTGTTAGGGTCAAACCACGCAAGCGCTGGGCTCTTGATTAATTTTTCTTTGATCGCTTTAAATGCTCGATCTTGTTCAATGCCCCAACTGAAGTGACTTTTCGGACTTAACAAGTCGTTCAATGGCTTGGTTTTCGTTGCTAGGTGCGGTATAAAACGAGATAGATAGTTGAGGCTGCCAATTAAGCTACGAACTTCAGATGAATTTTCCGGTGAATCCATCTCTTTAATAGCTTTAATTCTGTCGTCATCAATGTGAACGCCTTTCTCGTCGATAATATGACCAAGATACTTCACACGCTTCTTACAGAATGTGCATTTGTTCACGTTTAAGGTGATTCCTGCTTCGGCTAGTCGTTTCAATACAGCTAATAGGCGTTTATCGTGCTCTTCAATTGTCCCTGCATATACTAGAACATCGTCACTGTTAACTTGAATACCGCCAACATCCTCCAGTACCTGTGACATGCGTTTTTGGAAGAATTCAGGTGCTGCTAAATTCCAAAAGGCAAGCGTTTATATTTGAATCTTCCAAACGGAGTGATAAAAGTCGTTAGTAGTTGTGACGCTTCATTCAGTTCAAACTGCCAAAAACCACTACTTGCATCGAGTTTACTAAAATATTTTGCTTTTCCGAGTCGACCTAACACATTTTCGGTTACTGGCATTAGGTGAATTTCCCGTTTGATGAATTGATTCAGTTTGACGTAGTCCACGCACATGCGAATATCACCTTTCGGCTTTGGTACAGTGACTAAACCAGCACACCAATCTGTAGGCGCTTCGACTCTCTCAATGACTCCTAAATTTACCATATCATCTAGCTGTTTTTTAATCTTGTTCAACATCGGTATCGGTACGCGTCGTGGAGTTGTGAGTGCATGGGGAATTGCACCTTCGCATAATCTAATGGTATAAAGAATCTTAACATGTCCCAATCCCTTGAATAGTTTAGGAAATTTCTTAATCTGATCGAATGACATGATTTCTCGGTTTAAAGCGTCAACGTCAGCTCGTTTAACAATTCTTAACTCTTCACTTACTCGGCCTGCTAACAAAGGTCTCTCTGTTCCACGTACGACGTAAATTTCTGCAATTGTTTTCTTGCCGCGATAATGAACGTTTTCCCAAAAAGAGCCTATAACATTGGTGAGGCGTTGATTGTCTGCACCATACAGTATGCGTTCAGGCTTGCTCAATTTGATGTCGCTAAAATAACTGTTGAATATCTTTTCTGGTATAACTGATAACTCTGCTTGAGTGTCCGCAAAAAATGTAATTTTTGCTCTTTTAATGTACACTGATGCGGCTCATTGTTGATTGTTTTTATTTGCTTCGATGGCTTCAATATAAGTATAGTTTTGATTTGGAGACTTCCGTCCGGTCTTTACTTCTCGAATTCCACTTTTATTGGACGATCGACAATATTTTGCATAATGACCCACTCGTTTACATGATCGACATTCAGCCTTCGCTGCCGGGTACTCTGACTTTGGATGTTTGGGCTTTCCGCAATTCCAACAATGTTCGTCGCCAGTCGATTTATCGTTCCTAGGCTGGACTTTGCGGTCTCATTCACCGGTTGACCTCGGTCTCGAACTGTATCGACCTGGTTGTATCTTTGGTGCAGTCTTAATCTTGTCGACCTGTGCATCGTGTTTCTCTCCATGAATAATATGTTGTTGAACCTGGACCTGGGCCGACTGTTTAGCTTTAGTAACGGCCATATCGAACGTCAAATTGTCGATTAACTGCAATTGTCGAGATAATTGCTTGTCCTTGATTCCAACTACGACACGATCGCAAATTAATTCATCCTTCAGAGTTCCAAATTCGCAATATTCCTCCAATGTATAAAGATTAGTGACGAATTCTTCAATGGATTCTCTCTCTTTTTGACATCGCTGATTGAAAACTGCACGTTAATATGTACGGTTTCGTTTGACTTTGAATTGTCCGTCAAATGCATGCATTACTTTGTCATAGTCTTTTTGATCGGCGTCTGTTAAGCCAAGAGCGCTTAAAAGATTGTCCGCTTGCGGCCCCATTATGTAAATGAGCATGTTTACTTGTTCTTCCGGTGTTTCTCTATGTAACTTTGTAGCAACACGGTATCTTTCAAACCGCTTCTTCCAATCTGTCTATTCATGGGCCTTGGAAAAGTCAAAAGGTTCTGGTTCCCTTAAATTATGGTGAGAAGCCATCACTTATGTGTGAGACTTAGTTTCGGTTTTCACCTCAAATGAAATTCAATGAATAAATTAATAATTTGAAATGTCAACTGTTTAAATTTCTAAATAATATTCTTAAAACTCTTTTTACAGCTTGGCTGATTAAATTGTTCCACTCTGGAATTCAATTTTCCGCTGCCTCCATGTATTGTTATCCGTCTAAATACATAAATAAAAAATACACGCATATAGTTTCAGTTTAATATAATGACGAACTGTCTTTATTCATTTAACAAAATACAATCACCGACTGCTATAGACGCGATAATTAATGCCTAACAACACAATATCCACCAGATTTTTATGCCGTATTTAGTTAGCTTTGAAGGCATGTATTGAGTGAATCGCGTCCTTCCTCGAAATGCAAAAAGTTGTTCGTCAATAACTAGGGCCGGCCTAAGCTACAGGCAAGCCAGGCAACCGCCTAGGGCGAAATTGATTTTTGGGCGATATTTTTTGAGACTATTTTTTTGCAAAATAAATTAAAAATCAAATTATAAGTTTATTGACTCGTCCAGTGTGTGGCTTTAATCATAATGCTATTTTTTTACGTTATACTAAGAAAGAAGAAAGGTTAAATTCGTTGGCGATTATATCAATTAAAAACATTGTCATATCAAATACTGAAGAACTAATTATTGTTCAGGAAATCTACTGAAAAATACTCCAACATAAAAAAAATGCAACAAAAGCTTTTATACGGAATGCTGAGGTCCGTGAAGTAGGCACGTCATTGTGAGCACAAATTCTGAAAACTACTACTAATTTGTGCTTCATTTGTATTGTTTTGTGCTGCTAAAATTAAGTCAGCACCCCCTTCCCCTCCAGAGTTATTACTTATGGAAAATGATGTGCGAACTTCACGCTCAGCTCGCTATTTGGCAATACAATTAAAATGCAATGTACTATTATTTAGTGCTCCTCAAGGTGAGTGTTGTGTCGCATAAATTAAGTCAGCATCCCCTTCCTCTTCAGAGTTATTAATTACGGAAAATGATGTGCCAACTTCACGCTCAGCTCGCCATTTGGCAATACAAATAAAATGCAATGTACTGTTAGTTAGTGCTTCTCAAGGTAAGTATTGTGCAGCATAAATTAAGTCAGCACCCCCTTCCACTTCAGAGTTATTAATTATGGAAAATGACGAGCTAACTTCACGCTCAGCTCGCCATTTGGCAATACAAATAAAATGCAATGTACTGTTAGTCCATGCTCCTCAAAGTGAGTTTCGTGCTGCATAAGTTAGGGCAGTATCCCCCTTCCCTCTAGTGTTATTAATTACGGAAAATGACGTGCCAACTTCACGTTCAGCTCGCCATTTGTCAATACAAATAAAATACAATGTACTGTTAGTTAGTACTCCTCAAGGTGAGTTTTGTGCTGCATAAATTAAGTCAGCACCCCCTTCCCCTCCAGAGCTATTAATTATGAAAATGACGTGCCAACTTAATGCTCAGCTCGCCATTTGGCAATACAAATAAAATGCAATGTATTGTTAGTTAGTGCTCCTCAAGGTAAGTTTTGTGCCGCATAAATTAAGTCAGAATCTCTTCCACTTCAGAGTTATTAATTATGGAAAATGATGTGCTAACTTCACGCTCAGCTCGCCATTTGGCAATACAAATAAAATTCAATGTACTGTTAGTTAGTGCTCTTCAAGGTGAGTTTTGTGACGGATAAATTAAGTCAGCATCCCCTTCCCCACCAGAGTTATTAATTCTGGAAAATGACGTGCCAACTTCATGCTCAGCTCGCCGTTTGGCAATACAAATAAAATGCAATGTACTATTGGTTTCCGCTGATGTCGCATGCTATTCTGCGGATCCCAATAGACTATTTAATAAAATGACAAAAAACTGCGCTCTGTAAATTGTTTAGACAATAGTTGTGCAGGTAGACGACAGTACAGAAAAATTAATTGTCTTCGGTAATTTCGCTATCCTATGAAGAGCTACAAAACTATAATTTATAAACCAGGAGACGGAGCTAACACTTTCTGTGTCATATATTTCGGTAATCAAATATATGGGCAGTGCAACTACTATTTATATTTATACTGTGACATTAGCGAATAAGATGCATTCGTGGTTAAACGAATTCGAATGAAATATATTTTAAATGGGTATTTTTTGTTTTTATTTTTCATCTTAATCGCTATTTATTGAGTAATACTTTAGGTATAAAGAGTACATTTTATTATTTTTTGTTATGGTTCGATCCCGACCGACGCCAAATATTTCCAATTTTAAATGGCTCAAAATTAACCCCTGTGGTGCACTCTCCACGCCAGCAATGAGTGCCCGTGAGGGGACGCCTGGTAAGCGCCCGCACGGTACAAATATGTCATCATCATTACCGATATCTGCGTACAAAGCAGATTGGCACACCCAGCAATGGGTAATATGCCGTGATGATATATTTATTTATTTATTTATTTACCATATTTCATGTGTCAGGTTAAAATTTAGAATACAGAAAGATTATTTTGTTCTGTGCTTTATCCTTTATTTGAGTACAATTTAAAATACTTTTATCATGAACAAAGAACACGTAAATTTTGTAGTCAACAGCAACAAGCAGTGCCGTAACTAGAGCGTGCAAGGCGACGCAACTCATCGGGGCCCTAGGTTCAGAGGGGCCCTGAAATATCATATAAATAAAAAATAAAAATAATAAACAATATTTTTTTCTTTTATTTTCACATAAATCTGCTATTAAATCAATTTCTGTTGCCATCTGAGGTTTGAACAAAAAACTAATAATGTAAAATAGGAACACTGTGGCCAAAGTGATAGAACTAGAGTACATGTAAAAGAATACCCCAAATTATATTTTCATCACAAGCTAAGTAAGTTGTCGTTTTATAAAACGCCTGGACAACTAGCCAGATTATAAAACATCGCTTATTAAAAGACGGGTCTTACAATCTGGTTACGACATAATATTAAAAAAAACATCATACCGACCATTTCTGTCGTCCGTAATGAAACGTCGGGACTATACAGTTTGTCCCTTTGTCGGGACGCTAGGCACAGTGAATAATTAAGTCTTATTTGCCTAAACAAGGAAGACTAAGTTATTTTTCTCTGATTGCTTATAGAAAAAGAAGTTACTGGTAAATTAGATATCAGTAGCCTTATTAAGAAGTTTTCTAGTATGAAAGTTAGAAAAATTAAGATTTATTAAATATTTATTTTATAGTTTATGCAGTGAAGTATTTATTTTGTATGATTCAGGTTATTTTCAGTTAATTTTTTTTTAAATTTAATATACTATATATGTGGGCCCCAAGTCAATTTTGCGTCGGGGCCTCCAGTTTATAATTAGACCACTGGCAACAAGTTTGGTAATACATGTACTATACTTCATTTCAAGTAAGAAAATAGTCATGGGAAGATAGATGCAGTTTGATCTTGTTTGATTGGATAATATCGGGGTATTATCCAATTTAAAAACCAGATCAAACTGCACCTATCTTTCCATCACTATTTTCTTACGCGAAAACAAGCATAGTGTGCAGATTTTTTCCATCTCCATTCGAATGGACTCTAAAAGTGACGACGTCAAAATCGAAAAGGAATTATAAAACCTGAAATATTCTTAAAATATATATCCGGTTTGTAAGTGTGGCTGCGGTGAATAAACCAGATTACCGGGCAATTTAAATAACTGACATCTGGATGCGTACTTAAGTTTGGTTGTGTGTATTTTTAACCACGGCCGCACATACAAATCGGAGAAGTATTTCAAGAATATTTCAGGTTTTTTAATTCCCGCTCGAGTTTGATGTCACGCTTTCGGAGTAAGAAAGCAATCAAGAGATGGTAGAGCAATATAATTCAAAAATATTTTTATTTTTGTTTATGGGTTGGCATAGCACTGTAGCAGCTATTATTGTTTTTTTTTTCAATCTGCACACCATCTAGTTGCGTCGAACACAAATCATATTCGTCACTCACTTCATATCATATTCCAAAATATAAGCGTATTAGTTATAGTGCCTTGTTCATAAATCTAGTGCGGCGTTATAAAAATCTTTTGTGTGTGTTGCTTAGGAATTACTGAATTTATTAAAGAAAACCAGAGATGAAATCGTAAGCAATTTTGAAAAGTCGTCAAATGTATTTTGGACAAATATATCAAAGAAAATTAACGGACTAATTTTTAGTAAAGCTTTATACACAATAGTAAGAACTAACTGGTACAATTGCTGCGATATTTTAAACAAAATCAAATTTTTGAAGAAAACATTCCTTTAATAAATAATCAATTCGTTTTAAACAGTGAAATTTGGAAGAAAATATCACCAGAGATTAAAGTATATGCTGACAAAAGAGACAGATTAATTAATTAATAGATTGGGCTGAAATTTTTAATACAGAAATAAGTAATATATTAAAAAGTAATTGTGTATGGAAGTTTAATAATCATCATATTTATCCTAATGGTGATATTATTTAACAACAAAAAGAGTATGTTTATAATGTGGAGCTTCTTTATTTGCATTTAATTTTGGAGGTCCAACAGACGATTTAAATATAATAATAAGCTTCACAGTAACTAATTTAAACAAAACCCTACACGCAGTAATAAAGAAGAGAAAATTGAGTGGGTCGAAAAGAAACGAAATTAGTCAATATTTAAGCACTGGTAGGTTAGCAATTAATTCGAGACAAGAAGAAGCTAACAAAAATATGCATGATAAAAATAATATTGAACCTAGTACTTTGTACTCATTAGATGTTTTAAGAAAGTGCAAACAAGAAAGTAGTGACAAAATGTACAAAATTTTACAAAATACAAAGGACCTATATATAATTTACAAATTTTAAAATATACACAGCCATATGTAGCAAGTATTCACAATATTGGAATAGATAAATTTTTTATACTCTATTGGTCTCCGGAACAAATGTCTGTTTACAATTCTTATGTGAAAATGACACCCAGAGATTCATTAATAGCCATTGATGTAACAGGTACTCTAGTAAAAAAAATACGTAGACCGTATGATTGTTCCTCAGGTCATATATTTTTATATTCTATCGTAATTCACTTGAATAAGAAACATGGTCAAATTCCTGTCAGCTAAATGTTTTCAGAATCACACGACGCAAATAGTATTTCGTTTTGGTTAAATCATTGGATAAAGGCAGGTGAGTCAATGCCACAAACAGTTGTATATGATCACTCTCTTGCACTGTTGAGTGCAATTTTATGGGCTTTTAATAACATGACCCTAAAATCACACATTATACACTGTTTCAAAATATTAAATGGGGAGCAACTAAATATTCCCTTTTCATATATAAGAATCGATTATAATCATATTATGAAAATAATGTGCAATGAATTTGTTAATAAAAGCTGATACTTTGGAACAAGCAAATTCAATTAAAGAAAGTTTAGTAATTGTAGCTAACGAATTTCAGGTTACCACAGCAATTTACCTACTCCCTGTGAAGTACATAAACAAATATTAAAAACATTAATCTCAGAGCTGGAAGTTATTGATATAAATGTCGCTATGGATAGTAATGAAAATAATAAAGTAAGGATGTAAAAAGATGTAAATTTTATTGAAACAGAAGATGATAGTCCGGTAAATATTGGTTCAATAATATCAAAGACACAGCATTACAACAATGCAACTTTGAAACAGAAAATGAAAATTTTTTTATTGCCCAGATTTTACGCATACTTACGAATTTTTGATAAATACAATTATACTATGGTCAAACATAATGAATAAGTATTTTAATACCACAAGAGTAACGGCTTCATCCGCCATTGTGGAAAGCTAATTTAATGACAAAAAATAGAACATTCAAAAATCTTAATTTGCCAATAAGGGTGGATAAATTTATGGTTATACATTTTGAAAGCATTCAAGGCATGGTGAAGTTAGCAAGTACAGTAGAAATGAAGAAATAAGTAGAATATACTAGCAAAAAAGAAAATATAGAACAAAATGGAGCTATATTCACAAATGAAACAACAAATAATAACATAGACGAAACAAAAATGACTAATATGAGTAAGTATAAATTAAAATTTTCTATATAAATAAAACTGCATATTTGCAATTTGAAGAAATTTATTAGAATATTAGAAATATTCTATTTTATAAACAATATTTACAGATGATTCAAATTTCTACGTTCATATTCATAATAATTATGGATTGCAAAGTAATTATACATTTTTATTATTATACTACCATATCTTTTACAGCTATAAATGATCAAATAAACATAAATGACAGTAGAAGCCTTGATAATTGAGACATCCAGTGTAATAAATGGTACATCAAATCAAAATATACGATCCCAATACACAACTATAAAGACAAATACAACATCAGATAAAATAAACCTTTAGCTTGGTATGTTAAAATTTAAAGAAATCAAATTATTATTTGTGAAAGGGTCGTGTGAGCCATCGGGATTTAAACCCGAGATCACTACTTTGCCAAAGTAACGCTCTAGGCAAAGTAGCGATCCCGTGTTTAAATCCGGGTTACGGACATGTACTTTTCACAATTATTAGACTTATTTCTAACATATAGACTGTCAGCTATTCATTAATACTTTGTAAAGTAAATTAACTACTCTTTACTATTTTGACAGTAACACGACAAAACGAAAATTGAAAGGGAAAAGGAAAAGTAAAAACAAGAAAATTACGAAAATGTAAAAATATTACCAGTTACGGCCGCTCAAGTCCAGAAGTGTTGTACGTGAAGGAAGGAAAGAAAATTAAATTAGCTCTTTTACAAAACGGATTTTTATTTAATAAATGTTTAAAAATAGAGAAGCAGCAAATCAGTGTTCGTAATACATGTGCATTTGATGTTGTTGCACAGGCTGTTCCTGCTGCATTTTGTGACAGCATGGATTTTCAAAATTTATTAAATAATCGCAATGATATTATTGCAGAATTTATTAAATTATTTGTTACTGTTGGTGCAAAAATTACAACATACAAGCTACGGACAAAATTTTTATTCGACCAACAGAAAATATTTAAGGCCCACACTTTAATAAATAACACTTTACAAATAGACTGTGAATGTAACGTTATTAAGATTATAGAATATTTTTATTTAAATTATATAAGTGCACGAGATATTCGAAAATTTCATCAAACAATTGCAATATTGACCATCGTATATTCTTTATGAATGTTCTTCTCATAAATATCAATATTCTAAAAAATAATTTTACCGAACTCAAAAATTCTATTGATAATGGCATTTTAAAAATATCTCTTTGCAAATTTGGTCATAATATTGTACATAATATATTGATATCAAATAATATTTTTATATATACAAATGGCTGTACATTGTTGTCAAACACACCATATATGCTGCCAATTTAGAATAAAAAATTTATATTACGTTCAGTAATTCATTGCGAAAATAATGTTTCGAATTTAAGTGGAATTGGTCATTATATATGCTATTCCCGAAGAATAGACACCGTATGGAAATTATGTAACGATTTAAATAAAAAGTATTGCATGTGCAGAGGAATATTGAAGTTGAACCACATATGTTACTGTATACAGTGTAACAAAAATGTAATACCTACTGTATTAGTGATATACAGGCTGGTGACATGTAAAATCAAACTTTCGTAATTTCCTGCTTCCTTTATTATTTTAGGCAATGAAGCTTGTAGAGCATAAAATTCTACATTAGAAACAATAAACAAAATTAATATTGCATGCTCTATAACGGCAGAAATTAGCTATGAGAATATCAAAAATCACCTGCAAAATAGCAATAGTCGTGGAATTGAGACAAAAATTAACAAATGTCTAACGGTTTATCTTTCAAATTAAGTTAGTTTATTTTTAATATTATTTGTAATTTCTGTTCAAATGAAGAATTATCAATTTAAAGTAATAGGTAGAGTTTCATTAAAACACAAATTAGATATATCTAATTAAAATAAATGAATATAATTTGACAAATAAACCATTAGATATTTTTTAATTATTTTGTCTCAATTCCATGTCTATCGATATGTTCAGATGATTTTCGACATGGTCATAGCTACTTTCTCTAGTTACAAAGCAAACAAAATTAATTGTGATTATTGTTTCAAATAAAGAATTTTATGCTCTAAACTTTTACTTGAAGCTTTTTTACCAAAAATAATTAGGGAATCAGGAAATAAAGAAAGTCTGGTTTAACATGTTAAATTCCCATCTTCGGGTGTTCGAATCATCACCCTGCATATTTTTGATGCAATTTTTTTTTGTTTTACATTAAGAGAGTATTGACTAATTACACACGTATCTCGAAGAGACATTGTCTTTATTTTTACAAAAAATATACTACACGACGTTTCGATTGATAATAGCATATACCAAGTGCCATGTGAATGCGGTGCCTCATACATAGGTGAAACAAAAAGACCTCTAGCTGTAAGACTTAAAGACCATGGAAAGAACACGCAATTAGGAGAAACTGAAAAGTTAGGTATTGCACATCATGCTTGGACAGAACAAATGGAATAAAGTCCACATTATTGACAGAGAAAGTCATTGGTATAAAAGAAAATTCAAAAAAGCAGCGTACATCACCAACAACAGTGGAGTATTCAGCCATCCCAGCACAGATATTAGTACAGTGTGGCGCCCCCTAATTGCAGGGTTCTATTCTCGGCCCGTTGTTTTTTCTCATTTTTGTAGCTGATATGCCATCAGTATTTGATTTTTCCACTGCTCATTCATATGCTGATGATACTACCATACTTGCTACTTTAGATCCCTCTAATATTAGTAAACAAATTGAACTTGTTAACAGTGATCTGAAAAAACTATCTACTTGGGTAAAAGACAATGGGCTTAAAATAAATGCTGCTAAATCATCATTTCTTGTAGTTGGGAAATGTGATACCATTACTCATTTAATATTAGATGATTCAACTTTAAATCGTAGCAGCTCTGTCAATATTTTGGGTCTCCATGTAGATGAAAACTTGTTATTCAGAGAACATCTGAATAAAAAGTTGATTGCTGCACGAATTAAATTAAGACATCTTTATCAGTTTAGAAATGATCTCAGTGTCGATGTGAAACTTCGCCTCATAAATGCTCTCATTTTACCACTCTTTGATTACTGCGGTTGCACATACGTACCAAATTTAACAGAAACTGACAAACATAGAATTACTCTACTGCAGAATTCGTGTTTACGCTTTGTTTATGGTGTGCGTAAATTCGATCACATTACCAAATATCGCTCAATGGCTAAGATGCTCTCTATTGATGATCGTGTAACAAAGATGTATCTCTGTCTAATACAGAAAATTATAAAAACTGGTACCCCACATTATTTTCTCGACAAATTAATAATAAAACAGTACAACTATACGCTACGGATGAAAGATCTATACATTGTTCCTTCATATAGAAAATCTAAATTTAAGGGCTCTTTCTCTTACCTTGCACCATTTCTTTATAATAATATACCGAATGATTTGAAATCTCTTTGTGTAAATTCATTTAAAAATAAAATTAAGAAATTATTTGAGTAGCACCATTTTTATTTTTTTCTTGTTTCCATGTTTTACTTAATAAATTGTCATTTACATCCAGTTAATGTTTGTGTAAACTATGATCAATATAATTTGTAATTGTGTCAGTAGTACCATTGTTTTTTCATGAATTACATTTTACCTTGTCATTTATAGTTAATATCTGTGTAAAATTAGGATCAGTGTTTTGTTTATATTGCTGTATTTTTTCATGTATATATTTGAACTATGTTTTTGATTTATAAAGTTGTCAATTTGTCATTTTGGCATCTTGCACATCATGTTTATATGTGTGTATGGTTAGGTGGAAGACCAGCCTTTAGCGGAACCTCGCCTTTTGGTTTCGGTCAATAAAGATTTATTATTATTATTATTATTATTATTATTATTATTATTATTATTATTATTATTATTATTATTATTATTATTATTATTATTATTATTATTATTATTATTATTATTATTATTATTATTATTATTATTATTATTATTATTATTATTATTATTATTATTATTATTATTATTATTATTATTATTATTATTATTATTATTATTATTATTATTATTATTATTATTATTATTATTATTATTATTATTATTATTATTATTATTATTATTATTATTATTATTATTATTATTATTATTATTATTATTATTATTATTATTATTATTATTATTATTATTATTATTATTATTATTATTATTATTATTATTATTATTATTATTATTATTATTATTATTATTATTATTATTATTATTATTATTATTATTATTATTATTATTATTATTATTATTATTATTATTATTATTATTATTATTATTATTATTATTATTATTATTATTATTATTATTATTATTATTATTATTATTATTATTATTATTATTATTATTATTATTATTATTATTATTATTATTATTATTATTATTATTATTATTATTATTATTATTATTATTATTATTATTATTATTATTATTATTATTATTATTATTATTATTATTATTATTATTATTATTATTATTATTATTATTATTATTATTATTATTATTATTATTATTATTATTATTATTATTATTATTATTATTATTATTATTATTATTATTATTATTATTATTATTATTATTATTATTATTATTATTATTATTATTATTATTATTATTATTATTATTATTATTATTATTATTATTATTATTATTATTATTATTATTATTATTATTATTATTATTATTATTATTATTATTATTATTATTATTATTATTATTATTATTATTATTATTATTATTATTATTATTATTATTATTATTATTATTATTATTATTATTATTATTATTATTATTATTATTATTATTATTATTATTATTATTATTATTATTATTATTATTATTATTATTATTATTATTATTATTATTATTATTATTATTATTATTATTATTATTATTATTATTATTATTATTATTATTATTATTATTATTATTATTATTATTATTATTATTATTATTATTATTATTATTATTATTATTATTATTATTATTATTATTATTATTATTATTATTATTATTATTATTATTATTATTATTATTATTATTATTATTATTATTATTATTATTATTATTATTATTATTATTATTATTATTATTATTATTATTATTATTATTATTATTATTATTATTATTATTATTATTATTATTATTATTATTATTATTATTATTATTATTATTATTATTATTATTATTATTATTATTATTATTATTATTATTATTATTATTATTATTATTATTATTATTATTATTATTATTATTATTATTATTATTATTATTATTATTATTATTATTATTATTATTATTATTATTATTATTATTATTATTATTATTATTATTATTATTATTATTATTATTATTATTATTATTATTATTATTATTATTATTATTATTATTATTATTATTATTATTATTATTATTATTATTATTATTATTATTATTATTATTATTATTATTATTATTATTATTATTATTATTATTATTATTATTATTATTATTATTATTATTATTATTATTATTATTATTATTATTATTATTATTATTATTATTATTATTATTATTATTATTATTATTATTATTATTATTATTATTATTATTATTATTATTATTATTATTATTATTATTATTATTATTATTATTATTATTATTATTATTATTATTATTATTATTATTATTATTATTATTATTATTATTATTATTATTATTATTAGTATTAGTATTAGTATTAGTATTAGTATTAGTATTAGTATTAGTATTAGTATTAGTATTATTATTAGTATTAGTATTAGTATTATTATTATTATTATTATTATTATTATTATTATTATTATTATTATTAGTATTAGTATTAGTATTAGTATTATTATTATTATTATTATTATTATTATTATTATTATTATTATTATTATTATTATTATTATTATTATTATTATTATTATTATTATTATTATTATTATTATTATTATTATTATTATTATTATTATTATTATTATTATTATTATTATTATTATTATTATTATTATTATTATTATTATTATTATTATTATTATTATTATTATTATTATTATTATTATTATTATTATTATTATTATTATTATTATTATTATTATTATTATTATTATTATTATTATTATTATTATTATTATTATTATTATTATTATTATTATTATTATTATTATTATTATTATTATTATTATTATTATTATTATTATTATTATTATTATTATTATTATTATTATTATTATTATTATTATTATTATTATTATTATTATTATTATTATTATTATTATTATTATTATTATTATTATTATTATTATTATTATTATTATTATTATTATTATTATTATTATTATTATTATTATTATTATTATTATTATTATTATTATTATTATTATTATTATTATTATTATTATTATTATTATTATTATTATTATTATTATTATTATTATTATTATTATTATTATTATTATTATTATTATTATTATTATTATTATTATTATTATTATTATTATTATTATTATTATTATTATTATTATTATTATTATTATTATTATTATTATTATTATTATTATTATTATTATTATTATTATTATTATTATTATTATTATTATTATTATTATTATTATTATTATTATTATTATTATTATTATTATTATTATTATTATTATTATTATTATTAGTATTAGTATTAGTATTAGTATTAGTATTAGTATTAGTATTAGTATTAGTATTAGTATTAGTATTAGTATTATTATTAGTATTAGTATTAGTATTATTATTATTATTATTATTATTATTATTATTATTATTATTATTAGTATTAGTATTAGTATTAGTATTAGTATTAGTATTATTATTATTATTATTATTATTATTATTATTATTATTATTATTATTATTATTATTATTATTATTATTATTATTATTATTATTATTATTATTATTATTATTATTATTATTATTATTATTATTATTATTATTATTATTATTATTATTATTATTATTATTATTATTATTATTATTATTATTATTATTATTATTATTATTATTATTATTATTATTATTATTATTATTATTATTATTATTATTATTATTATTATTATTATTATTATTATTATTATTATTATTATTATTATTATTATTATTATTATTATTATTATTATTATTATTATTATTATTATTATTATTATTATTATTATTATTATTATTATTATTATTATTATTATTATTATTATTATTATTATTATTATTATTATTATTATTATTATTATTATTATTATTATTATTATTATTATTATTATTATTATTATTATTATTATTATTATTATTATTATTATTATTATTATTATTATTATTATTATTATTATTATTATTATTATTATTATTATTATTATTATTATTATTATTATTATTATTATTATTATTATTATTATTATTATTATTATTATTATTATTATTATTATTATTATTATTATTATTATTATTATTATTATTATTATTATTATTATTATTATTATTATTATTATTATTATTATTATTATTATTATTATTATTATTATTATTATTATTATTATTATTATTATTATTATTATTATTATTATTATTATTATTATTATTATTATTATTATTATTATTATTATTATTATTATTATTATTATTATTATTATTATTATTATTATTATTATTATTATTATTATTATTATTATTATTATTATTATTATTATTATTATTATTATTATTATTATTATTATTATTATTATTATTATTATTATTATTATTATTATTATTATTATTATTATTATTATTATTATTATTATTATTATTATTATTATTATTATTATTATTATTATTATTATTATTATTATTATTATTATTATTATTATTATTATTATTATTATTATTATTATTATTATTATTATTATTATTATTATTATTATTATTATTATTATTATTATTATTATTATTATTATTATTATTATTATTATTATTATTATTATTATTATTATTATTATTATTATTATTATTATTATTATTATTATTATTATTATTATTATTATTATTATTATTATTATTATTATTATTATTATTATTATTATTATTATTATTATTATTATTATTATTATTATTATTATTATTATTATTATTATTATTATTATTATTATTAGTATTAGTATTATTATTAGTATTAGTATTATTATTATTATTATTATTATTATTATTATTATTATTATTATTATTATTAGTATTAGTATTAGTATTAGTATTATTATTATTATTATTATTATTATTATTATTATTATTATTATTATTATTATTATTATTATTATTATTATTATTATTATTATTATTATTATTATTATTATTATTATTATTATTATTATTATTATTATTATTATTATTATTATTATTATTATTATTATTATTATTATTATTATTATTATTATTATTATTATTATTATTATTATTATTATTATTATTATTATTATTATTATTATTATTATTATTATTATTATTATTATTATTATTATTATTATTATTATTATTATTATTATTATTATTATTATTATTATTATTATTATTATTATTATTATTATTATTATTATTATTATTATTATTATTATTATTATTATTATTATTATTATTATTATTATTATTATTATTATTATTATTATTATTATTATTATTATTATTATTATTATTATTATTATTATTATTATTATTATTATTATTATTATTATTATTATTATTATTATTATTATTATTATTATTATTATTATTATTATTATTATTATTATTATTATTATTATTATTATTATTATTATTATTATTATTATTATTATTATTATTATTATTATTATTATTATTATTATTATTATTATTATTATTATTATTATTATTATTATTATTATTATTATTATTATTATTATTATTATTATTATTATTATTATTATTATTATTATTATTATTATTATTATTATTATTATTATTATTATTATTATTATTATTATTATTATTATTATTATTATTATTATTATTATTATTATTATTATTATTATTATTATTATTATTATTATTATTATTATTATTATTATTATTATTATTATTATTATTATTATTATTATTATTATTATTATTATTATTATTATTATTATTATTATTATTATTATTATTATTATTATTATTATTATTATTATTATTATTATTATTATTATTATTATTATTATTATTATTATTATTATTATTATTATTATTATTATTATTATTATTATTATTATTATTATTATTATTATTATTATTATTATTATTATTATTATTATTATTATTATTATTATTATTATTATTATTATTATTATTATTATTATTATTATTATTATTATTATTATTATTATTATTATTATTATTATTATTATTATTATTATTATTATTATTATTATTATTATTATTATTATTATTATTATTATTATTATTATTATTATTATTATTATTATTATTATTATTATTATTATTATTATTATTATTATTATTATTATTATTATTATTATTATTATTATTATTATTATTATTATTATTATTATTATTATTATTATTATTATTATTATTATTATTATTATTATTATTATTATTATTATTATTATTATTATTATTATTATTATTATTATTATTATTATTATTATTATTATTATTATTATTATTATTATTATTATTATTATTATTATTATTATTATTATTATAATTGGTCAACTCCATCATCTGAAACGGAATCGTCACAGCTCATCACATCCCTCCTAGTATAAAATGTCGTAGTTTTAAGATTATTGTTCAGTTTACACTTGATAACGATTGGAGATATTATGAATCGAAACGTCGTGTAGTATATTTTTTGTAAAAATAAAGACAATGTCTGTTCGAGATACGTGTGTTATTAGTCAAAATCAACCATTGTCTACAACCTTCAAACAAACGATGGAGAGAGTACTTTTGTTATGTTATTTTACTTGTTATGTATCAGCTAGAGTGCCTTTATAATGAGAGTATGGAAAGTACGTTCCTATACTGTGGTATGGAATGGACATACGATGTATGATTTTCTATTGGTGCCGCCATCTTGCAATCAAAACGCGATTGAGTTTCTTGGCTATCCGGATATGAACTTATTAAAAATTGTCAGTACGTGTCAAAATTTACAATTTACAAAATTATATAAAATGCCCAGTTGCAAGGCAGTTGCATATTCAAATCGTCCAAAACATTGATTTCTGTTTAAATGAGACGAAGTTAGGCGTCAAAAATGGGTAGAAAATATTTCTTCTATAGTCACGCTCTCATTATAAAGGCACTCTAGTACTAGGCAAGTTGATATTTTTTTAATGTATAGATAATTAAATTTTATCAATTAGATATACATATTATTAAACTAAAAATATTAAATTTTCCGTATGGATAATTTGGCTTAATTCATTATGCTTACAAGCAGCCCTTTTCCCTACCTAGTACCAGAATAAAAGTTCATTACTATTATTAATGAATGTGCAGAGCACGATGTAAATTATATGTGGTGAGTTCACTGACGTTAAATGATATGTGAAAAACTGCTTCCAATTGTCAACGAATTAGGATTGACTACCTAATTGAAAATGTATGCGAAAATAAAAATAAATTTTGTTGGCTGCGCTGTAGTTTCTATTATTCCTATTTCCTGTTAGAAGTACCCGTACATTGGCAATACATAATGTAATCTGTTTTATTTATTTCATTTTACTATGGCATTAGTCAAACATTAAAATACTTAACAATACAGTTCATAACTAAACTTAACGTAATACAGCAATATCAATTAGATTCTGTTAGTTGACGTTTCACATCATCAACTATCACAAATTTCTATTTAAAACTTCAAAACCAAATATTTAGCTCCATCTAAAATTATCTTAAAACTTCCTCTGAAGGTCGCGGTGCACCGTTTAGAAGACCAGAATGTTCTACAACAACCCAGCATACCATAATTGGGTATGTGATTATGATCAAATTCAGAGAAAATATTTATAGGGGGTCCTACCATTGTTTAAGCGACACAACACTCAAAACTCACTTTGGACGTCTGCTTAGCAATAAAAAGTATTTTACATTAATTTTAAGTTGGACATAAAGAAAATAAATATATCATCCCGACTTATTACCCATTGCTGGATGTGCCAATCTGCTTTGTAAACATCAGTTGGCACGTCATATTCGTTTATTAATAATTCTAGAAGGGAAGGGGGTGCTGACTTAATTTATGCGGCACAAAATTCCCCTTGAGGAGCACTAACCAACAGTACATTGCATTTTATTTGTATTGACAAATGGCGAGCTGATCGTGAAGTTGGCTCGTCATTTTCCATAATTAATAACTCTGGAGAGTAAGGGGGCGCTGACTTAATTTATACGGCACAAAACTCACCTTGAGGATCACTAACTAACAGTACATTGCATTTTATTTGTATTGCCAAATGGCGAGCTGAGCGTGAAGTTGGCACGTAATTTTCCGTAATAACTCTGAAGAGGAAGGGGGCGCTGACTTAATATATGCGACACAAAACTCACCTTGAGGAGCATGGACTAACAGTACATTGCATTTTATTTGTATTGCCAAATGGCGAGCTGAGCGTGAAGATGGCACATCATTTTCCGTAATTAATAACTGAAGGGGAAGGGGGTGCTGACTTAATTTATGCGTCACAAAACACACCTTGAGGAGCACTAACTTACAGTACATTGCATTTTATTTGTAATGCCAAATGGCGAGCTGAGCGTGAAGTTATCACGTCATTTTCCGTAATTAATAACTCTGAAGAGGAAGCGAATGCTGACTTATTTTAGCAGCACAAAACAATATAAATGAAGCACAAATTTTTCAAGTAGTTTTTTGAATTTGTGCTCATAATGACGTGCCTACTTCAAGGACTTGGAATCCTGTACAGAAAAATACACTGATGCAACAGTCCCTCACCAATAGAGAAAAAGGCGACATATTTTTGTTTTTGACATTTTTCTTGAAAACGGTGATCCGTGTCGAAATTTTATACAAAACAGGATTCTTATATTTTTTACCTAGGATGAACCGTTAAAAAGTTTAATTGGATTTTCCGAATTGAAAAATAACGAAAAGTATTTATACCGAGACTTATACCTACACTGAGAAATATATTTTCTTTCCCTATATACAGGGTTAGTCACGGAAGAGTTATTTTGAAAGTCCGTTTGTTTGCAACTCAAAATACTAATGACAACAGACCATATTTAATTGTTTCATGTTAAATGACAGAACCATCACTAGACAGGCAAAGCAATCGTGAATTAAATATTCTATTTTTTTAAGAAAGGAAGCTAGACGCTGTTGCAAAATTTTATTTCGGGTTGCACACAAACGGACTTTGAAAGTAACTCTCCCCTGACTAATCCTGTATACGGTATTAGACAAAAATAAAGAGACTCTGTAGAACCCAAAAAAATCTGTATTTTAAATATCCAAAATATTTTCAAAAAAAAAAAACATTCAGATTAAGATTTTGTGAGTGTTCGGGACACAAATCGCCTCTTTTCTAATTTTTGTAATAAATGAGGGGCGCAATTTACAATTTTCGCCTGAGGCACTGTCAATAACCACACAATCAGATGGGACATAATGTGACCGCAGATTTTGATTCATCATAAGCCATATGTAAGATATCGCTGCTGCCTTGTCAGTCAACAGTCGCTTTTCTCTTGTATCACTGTTGTCAAATCGGATAAAACGGGATATTTAAAAAAATCTGGTTATTGGTAAAGTTGCTTGATACATGAGATAGGCATCATATTTCCGTAGTTCCCGTATATGTTCTGAACTAGTGTGACGCAGTAATCAGAACACCCTAGTATCCACAGAATTTTTTCTGTGCAATACTGTACAACTTTTTGTTCGGTTTATCTAGTTGGTCCGAATTCCATTTTTCGTATACTTTTGTGGCTTTTTTGTTTGTTTCTCTTATAATAATGTCACACATAGCTTCAGAAAATATGCAGTTGAAAACTTATCCTGGTGGTAGTATCTCTGTAGATCATATTGGTCCAGGCTTTTGACGAAGAATGTTTTGCCGCTGAGTTTAAGTACGATGTGGTGGTTCACGTTTCCATATAGTATTCTTTCCCTCGTAAGATTAGAGCATTCGGAGTAATTTCCGTATTTGCATCAAGATCATTAGCATCATAAATTTCATCTTCATCTGAATCCATTTCAATTACTACATTCGAATCAGTCAACACATCTCCCACATCTGATATTTCATCATCTATTTTAATATTATTTGGACATTGTTTCGTTAGGGGAAGATAATAATCAATATCATGACTTTCATTGGCCACATCAGATTCATGCTCAATTTCTCCAGAAGAGACTGCAAATAAACCTATTGCTCCTCATAAGTCATGCTAGAAATAGATGTAAATTTATTTCAAGAATATAATAGGAAAAACAATTATACCGTCTGAATTCAGCGCTCGACACTTCTGTTCTGTTATTCATTATAAATAATAAAACTGATGAGACGCCTAATCATACCATAAACAAAAGTAGAAGATGTATGCGCAGTTTTGTGTACGAGTGCGCATGCGTAAATGTTAACTCGCCTTAACTAATTGGGAATATATAATTCAAAATAATATACAATAACTTCTTTCCCGGTTAAGTATTTATAGAAATCCTAAAAATATATAGAGATACATGTGTATCTATCCGTGTATTAGCATATATATATATATATATATATATATATATATATATATATATATATATATATATATATATATATATATATATATATATAAGTTAAATATCGAGACAATATAAATCGCTTTTTAAAAAGTTTATTTATTCTTATAAACCTTATTTTATGTGTTTACAATATAAGCTCTGAATACAGACTAAGAAGCTGCAATTCCTCAAAGAGAAGAACTACATTAAATAATAAATCTAAACTATGAGAAATATGAAAATGAGATAATGTGTATTCAGCATAAAGCGGCACTGTAACATATATATATATATATATATATATATATATATATATATATATATATATATATATATATACGTGTTGCGAATTCGTCACTGTTTTAATTCTAATTATAATTTTTGAAGGATTTCAGTGAAAGAGCAAGAAATTAAAGCTCGTTCTGGATTATTTCATCAAGCTTTCGGATTTATTTAATCCTTCATCAGGATGCTGTAAAATTATACATCAATGTAACAAACAGTAGTTAACATTTAAGTATGAAAACTTACAATAATGTGAAGTTTAGTTATAAAATAGCTTCATTGAAAAATATGAAAATATAGGTGTTTTGTTTCAAGTTTGATTGCTGGAAACACAAGTTTACAGTAACTATGGAGTCTTTTTTCTGGAGCACATGTTTCGTACTGCGGAGTTCTTTTCTCAACAGGTAGGGGGTTGCAGATGTTTCTGTGGTGGGAGAATGGCGCTGGATTCAAAACGAGGAAGTTTCAAATAGCAAATAGATGTATTATGAACAAAAAAACATGTGAAGAAAAATCCCTGGTAATATTAAATAATCCATACGCTTACAAACCACTTACACGCGACCCAACGAATACTATACAGCAAAAATCAAATCAACTAATTTCTCAACTGAAAAACAAACAAGCTTTACACCCCGATATTGCAAAAACTTTAACTATCTATAATTCTACAGCTCCCAAATATTACGGCAAACACAAAATTCACAAACCCAACCTAACACTTAGACCGGTCATATCATCAATCAATGCACCTAACAGTAAAATAGCCCAATACTTTACTGATATTCTAACGGTATCCTACAATAAAAATAATTATTATTATATTAAAGACTCATTTGAATTTTCTGATTTCATAAATAACTTTACAATTCCGAATAATTACATACTCATTAGTTTAGACGTTGTTTCCCTATTTAGCAATATAACAATTGAAACTACTATTGACAGTATAACAGCAAAATGTGATACCATCTCAGAAAACACGACCCTAAACCAGAAAGAATTCATAAACCTTATGATTCATATTCGACAGTACCTACTGCGTTTTCAATGAAAAGTTCTACAAACAGATTCTAGGCAGCCCAATGGGAGCAATAATTAGCCCCATTGTTGCTCAGTATATAATGGATACATTGTTAGATACATGTATACCCAAATTAAACTTCGAACTTCCGTTCATAAAAAAATTTGTAGACAACATTGTGACTGCAGTGCCAGCGGATGGAGTTGAACACATTCTTCATACGTTCAATCAGTACAACACACATTTACAATTCACACTAGAAATGGAAACTAATAATAGTCTTCCCTTTCTAGACTGGTATATAAAACCAATATCGTCACAAAGATATATTCATTATTATTCTCAACAACCCAAACAGACCAAAATTAATGTAGTTCTTGCCCTAAAACACCGCGTACTAAAAAATTTCACACCCTTCACTCCACCAGAATAATCTGACAAGGTTGAGGGACGTACTACTTCAAAATGCGTATCCTAAAAACTTACTAAACAACTTACTGTTCAATAGTTCAAATCAAACCCCCGCAAACAATAATGTCATCCAAACTAATAGCAACAACCATATAAAATATTGCTCGTTGCCGTACATTGCAGAGCTGACCCCAAAACTAACAAAAATTCTTAAAGATGACTATAAAAATAGCCAATAAAAATTGCACAGATATTAAAAATATTTTCATTAAAGTTAAAACCCCAACCTCCACATTGCAAGCGTCAAACGTCATTTATAACATCCCGTGTAAAGACTGTAATTCATGTTACATTGGCCAAACATCACGCCAGTTGTCCGGTAGAATAACATCACATAAAAGTGACACTAAAATTAAACCCCATGCATCAGGACTTTCATTGTATGTCACTGGTGAAAAACACACAATGGACTATAAAAATATCAAGATTTTAGATACAGAAACAAATTATCAAAAACGAACTTTTTTGGAAATGTACCATATATTAAATACACCCCACACAATTAATAAAAAAACAGATGGCTTGAGCGCTATATACACAAACCTATTTGATATAATAAAAAAGAAAAATACAAACAATACCCAACAACAAAATAATAATACTCAAACAAGTTCTTGATCGTGACATCCATTTGCTATTTTAAACTTCCTCGTTTTGAATCCAGCGCCATTCTCCTACTACAGAAACATATGCAACCCCCTACCTGTTGAGAGAAGAACTCCGCAATACGAAACATGTGCTCCAGAAAAAAGACTCCATAGTTACTGTAAACTTGTGTTTCCAGCATTCAAAATTAAAACAAAACACTTATATTTTCTTATTTTTCAATGAAGCTATTTTATAACTAAACTTCACATTATTGTAAGTTTTCATACTTAAATGTTAACTACAGTTTGTTACATTGATGTATAATTTTACAGCATCCTGATGAAGGATTAAATAAATCCGAAAGCTTGATGAAATAATCCAGAACGAGCTTTACTTTCTTGCCCTTTCGCTGAAATCCTACAAAAATTATATATATATATATATATATATATATATATATATATATATATATATATATATATATATATATATATATATATATATATATATATATATATATATAAGTTACAGTGCCGCTTTATGCTGAATATACATTATCTCATTTTCATATTTCTCATAGTTTAGATTTATTATTTAATGTAGTTCTTCTCTTTGAGGAATTGCAGCTTCTTAGTCTGTATTCAGAGCTTATATTGTAAACACATAAAATAAGGTTTATAAGAATAAACTTTTTAAAAAGCGATTTATATTGTCTCGATATTTAACTTATATATATATATATATATATATATGCTAATACACGGATATATATATATATATATATATATATATATATATATATATATATATATATATATATATAAACAGCGAACTCAACCAGTTTTTTTTTAATGTTAAAACACGTCGATTTTATATATTAAAAATACACATTAATATGTACGATTTACCTTCCAACTTTTATTTGTTATTAAGTTATGACGTCATCACAAAAAAATTTAAATGACAATATAGATTTTTAGTAGTGGAATATTAAAAAAACAGCGAACTCACCCGGTTTTTTTTGAAAAATGTAAAAACACGTCAATTTTATATTTTAATAATACACATTAATATGTACGAATCAACTTTCAACTTTGATTTGTTATTAAGTTATGTCATCACAAAAAAATGTAAATGGCAATATAGATTATTAGTAGTGGAATCCGATAGCGATTTTTCTTTCCTTTCTGATCATGTAAATAAATCATAAGGTTGCAAAACAAATTTCTGAAAAAAATTGAGCTGAAAATTTAATAATAATGAATAATCAAGATACCTAGATTTCATTTTTCGATAAAGCAACAATATCTCCGGGCAAGTAAATCAAAGTGTAAAGGTGACAGATTTTTTTACCAATAACCTTCCGCTAATTACAAATGGAGATAAAGCAACAGTACTTTCAGTCAATCATACCTCCCGCCAACTGAATCAAAGTGTAAATAAGGTGACCGTAGATTTTTTTTACCAACAATACCTCCCGCGCATTACAAATAGTTGAAGCAATAGTACAGTAAAATTATTGAAAGATGTCCGATCAAGGACATCTGCGAATTGTATAAATTAAGATTTTGTTCTGTCAAATTCAGTAGTGTCGTTCACGTAGTTCGTATGACGGTATATAAGATACTACTATTATATTATTATTATAAAAAAGTATGTTAAAGTATTAAGCATTTTAAATTCAAAACTAAGTCAAATGGTAAGTTTATTAACAAATATAAAACCAAATATGTGAAAAATAAGATACTGACACAGTGTCAGTGTCAGTGATATTGCCAGAAAATAATGTTATTCGTAAGGCTATGAATCAAGGTAATATATCTGAATTAATAAATAAACTTACGTTACAGCGAAAGTTTTGTCAACAACGAACATCGTATTAAAATGGAATGCCCTAACTTGGTCGAAACAATATAAATTTTTTAAAGACAAGCGTGTTATATCCATCCTTATTGCACACGCTTCTTGCGAGAGAGATAAATGTATGGCAATTTGTTAATTCGTTCATGATATAATGACCTTGATCAAACATCTTTCAATAATTTTACTGTAACTCCCGTCAATTGAAAATGAGAGAAAAGCAACGGTACCTCCCGCCAACTAAATCAAAGTGTAAAAGTGCCAGATACTTTACCAACAATACCTCCCGCTAATTACAAATAAAAATAGAGTAATAGTACCTCTCGTCAATTGAAAATTGGAATGTAGCAATATATTTTTTGCAAAAAGTCAGAAATATGTCGTGCTTGGTATCAAATGAGATGTTTTCACAATAGCTGCTTTGCAGAAACGTCAGAAATTGGGCAACTCGATCGTCTTTTGTTTTTTTTTAAATTTTTCGGAAATATACCCTGTTTGGTATCAAATGAAATGTTTCCTTAAGAGCTGCTTTGCAGAAATGTCAATAATTTGGCAACTCGATCGGCCTTGTTTTTTTGTATAAAGTCAGAAATGTCATGTCTGGTATCAAATGAAATGATTTCTTAAAAGCTGCTATGTACAAATGTCAAAAATGACAACTCGGTCTTTTGTTTTTTGCAATAGTTGTCAGAAATATGTCGTGTTTGGTGTCAAATAAAATGTTTTTTCAAGAGCTGCTTTGCAGAAATGTCAAAAAATTGACAACTGGATCGTCTTTTGTTTTTTTACATAAAGTTGTCAGAAATATGTATTTTTTGGTATCAAATGAAATGTTTTCTCAAGAGCTACTATGCAGAAATGTCAAAAATTCGACAACTCGATCGTCTTTTGTTTTTAGCAAAAAGTTGTGGAATCAAATAAAATGTTTTTTTTTTGCAAAAACTTTTTACAAATATGTCTTGTTTGGTATCAAATGAGAGGTTTCCCTTTAAGGAAAATGTGGTTGGGCATTTTGTGTGGGCAGTTTATATCAGGAAGTTGCGTAGGATAATTTAGTGGACAGGGTAGAATGCAAACTTTTCATACTGTTTGCGTTAGCACTTTGTGTTTAAAGTATGCGCAGACAGATATGTAGGTAACGACTATTATAAAAAAACTGTCGGGTAACTATACACGCAGTATAACTAATTCTACGATTGATAAGTATACACGATGATCACACGAAAATGAACGTCAATTATCTCTTAACGCATATAGCGATTATCTCCCGCCAACTAAATCAAAGTGTGAAGATATCAGATTTTTTTACTAATACCCCACGTTAATTACAAATTGAGATAAAGTAACTGCACCACAGAACCTCCCGGCAATTGAAACTGAAGCTAGAGCAATAGTACATCCCGATAAATAAACCAAAGTGTAAAGGTGACGGTAAATATTTTACCGACAATAACTCCTGTGAATTACAAATAGATAAAGCAACCGTACATTCCGTCAATTGAAAGTAAGGCTAGAGCAACAGCACCTCCCGCAAACTTAATCAAAGTGTAACAATACCTCCCGCTAATTACTAATTAAAATTTGCAATAGTACCTTCCGTCAATTGAAAATTCGATAGAGCAACGTCTTTTGTTCTTTGCAAATAGTCAGAAATATGTCGTGTTCGGTAATAAATAATTTTTTTTAAAAACTGCTGTGCAGAAATGTGAAAAATTCTATTGTCTTTTGTTCTATGCAAAAAGTTGTTAGAAATATGTCGTGTTTTGTATCAAATGAAATGTTTTCTCAAGAGCTACTATGCAGAAATATCAAATATATGACAACTCGATCGTCTTTTGTTTTTTGCAAAAAGTCAGAAATATGTCGTGTTTGGTATCAAATATATTTTGCCAAGAGCTGCTATGCAGAGATGAAGCTAAAGCAATAGTACATCCCGCCAAATAAATCAAAGTGTAAAGGTGACAGTAAATATTTTACCGACAATACCTCCTGCGAATTACAAATAGATAAAGCAACAGTACATCCCGTTAATTGAAAATGAGGCTAGAGCAACAGCACCTCCCCGAACTCAATCAAAGTGTAAAGATGACTTATTTTTTACCAACAATACCTCTCGCTAATTACTAATGCAAATAGAGCAATAGTACCTTCCGTCAATTAAAAATTAGGTCAGAGAAACGTCTTTTGCTTTTTGCAAATAGTTGTCCGAAATATGTCGTGTTCAGTAATACATGAAATTTTATCTCAAGAACTGATGTGCAGAAATGCAAAAAATTGACAATTCGATCGTTTTTTTGTTTTATGCAAAAAATTGTTAGAAATATGTCGTGTTTGAAATCAAATAAAATGTTTTCTCAAGAGCTGCTATGCAGAAAGGTCAACTCGAACGGCTTTTGATTTTCGAAAAAAGTTGTCAGTAATATTTCATATTTGGTATGAAATGAAATGTTTTCACAAGAGAAACGAAAATAGGGCAATAGTACCTCCCGTCAATTGAAAATTAGGATAGAGCAACGTTGAAATGAATTTTTTTTTCAAGAACTGCTGTGCAGAAATGTGAAAAAAACTCGATTGTCTTTTGTTCTTTTGCAAAAAGTCAGAATTATGTCATGTTTGGTATCAAATGAAATGATTTTGCAAAAGCTGCCCTGCATATATGTAAAAAATTTAACATCTTGATAGTCTTTTATTTTTTGCAAAAAGTTTTAGAAATATGTGGTGTGTGGTATCAAATGAAATGTTTTCTCAAGGATTGCATACATAAATATCAAAAAATTTATAACTCAATTGACTTTTGTTTTTTGCAAAAAGTTGTCAGAAATATGTCGTGTGTGGAATCAACTGAAATGTTTTCTCAAGGGTTACCATGCAGAAATGTCAAATATTTATAACTCGATTGGTTTGTTTTTGCAAAAACTGTTTAGAAATATGTCATGTTTGATATAAAATGAGAAGTTTTCCTTTAAAAGCAGTATTGTTGGGTATGTTGTGTCGGCAGTTTAGATGAGGAAGTAGCATAGGATGATTTAGTGGGCAGGATAGAATGTAAATTTTTCAGAAGCCTGTTTGCGTTAGCACTTTTTGTTTAAAATGTGCGCAGACAGATTGTATGTACGTAACGACTATAATAAAATACTACCGGCGGAGCCTTAATGTCAACTCAGCGTAGCCGAGTTTTCGGTAGGCCTTATACTAAAAGGCAAGATTAACTTTCTGTTTTCTTCACGATGTTTAGTCATCTCTACAACCTAAACGGCTTAACCGATTTTGATATTTTTTTTATTGTAGCAATTTTTTTCTTCAATGCGCTTCTAATAAGTCAAATATCTGTATGACGCATAGGTTCTAGTAAAAACTTAAAAACGTTGAAATTTACACCATTTTCTCAAATGCAATAAGCCAACTGTGCTCTGAACAATACGTCACCTTGAAATAGACAATATTTATCGACAATATTTATTTGGATAATTTTACACGTAGTATAATTAATTCTACGATTGATAACTATACACGGTGGTGATCACACGAAAATGAACCGTCAATTATTTCTTAAGGCATATAGCGATTATCTTCAAATAAGGAAATTTACTAATGACAATATGGGCAATAAGGCGTATCAAAAAGGGTTCTGTTACTTTTGGTTCAGGAGTACATGATACCAACTTTGGAAATTCATATGGAACATTCTATATTATATTTCTTGAAAGGTATAAAAAAATTGCTTTTTTACCAACAATACCTCCCGCGAATTACAAATAGAGATAAAACAACATTATCTCCCTGACCTCCCGTCAATTGAAAATGAGGCCAGGGCAACATAACCTCCCGCCAACTAAATCAAAGTGTAAAGGTGACAGATTTTTTACTAATACCTCACACTAATTACAAATTGACATAAATTAACTGTACCACAGACCCTCCCGTCAATTGTAGCTAAAGCAACAGTACATCCCAAAAGTCAGAAATATGTCGTATTTGGTATCAAATGAAATGTTTTTACAAGAGTTGCAATTCAGGAATGTCAAAAATTTGACAACTCGAACGGCTTTTGTTTTTTGAAAAAAGTTGTCAGAAATATATCATATTTGGTATCAAATGAAATGTTTTCACAAGAGAAATGAAAATGAAAATAGGGCAATAGTACATCTTGTTATTTGAAAATTAGGATAGACAAACGTCTTTTGTTCTTTGCAAATAATTGTCAGAAATATGTCGTGTGTGGTATCAAATGAAATTTTGTCTCAAGGGTTGCATACATAAATATATGCCTTTAAGGGCAATTTGATTGGTTATGTCACAGACAAACGTTTGTCTGTGGTCATGTTATGTGGGTAGTTTGGCTGAGCAAGTTGCGTAGGAAGATTTAGTGGGCAGGAGAGGATATAAACATTGGAGAAGACTGTTAGCGTTAGCATTTTGAGATTAGAATGTGCGCAGACAGATTGGATGTACGGTAAGTTTATAATAAAACACTATTGGCGGAGCTCTAGGGGCAAATCGACGTAGCTGAGTTTTCGCTAGTCCTTATACTGAGGCTATATTCACTGGCTATATTTGTTTGATTAATTAATTAATCACGACGTTTGCTCGCCTCTACAACCTAAACGGCTTAATCGGTTTTGATGAATTTCTTTTTAAATTGTAGGAATTTTTCTTCCGGATCCTGCTAATAAGCAAAATTTCTGTAGGATGCATAGTTTACGAATAAAAATAAAAAACATTGATATCTTCACCATTTTCTCTGATGCACTAAGCCAGCTGTGCTCTGAACAATACGTCACCTTGAAATCGACAATATTTATTTGGATAACTATATACGGTGATCATACGATAATGAACCATCAATTATCTCTGTTATTAAGGAATATAGCGATTATCTTTAAATAAGCAAATTTACTAAGGACAATATGGACAATAAGATGTTTTAAGGACAATATGGACAATAGGATGTTTTAAAAAGAGGTTCAACTTTCGGTTCCAGGGTACGTAACTTTGAAAATTTTATATTTTTTTAAAAGTACACAAAATTCGCTTTTTTGCCAACAATACCTCCTGCGAATTACAAATGGAGATAATGCAACAGTACCTCCCGTTAATTGAAAATGAGGCTAGAGCGACAGTGCCACCCGCCAACTAAATTAAAGTATAAAGATAATAGAGCAACAGTACCTCCCGTCAATTGAAAATTATTCATGTTTACATTGCCATGATAGCTTTTAGAATTTAAAACAGAACTATTCCTATATGCGCAGAAAAACAACTACGCAATGAATACATCTCAATTTTGACTCTCTAATTCTATGGGGAATACTACCGTTTTTTTTTTCTTATGCGCAGAAAAACAACTGCGCAATGAAACATGTCACTTTTTACTATCTCTCTCATTTTGTGCAATGGTTCCGGGAAATTCTGCTGTTTTTACCTCTCGCTAAGACAGGTATTGAATTCATGCTAAAAATCGGATATTCAGATTTTAGTGAATAAGCACGTTTTAAGGTCCCTAGAATCCGATTATAACATTTTTACGATGATGTCAGTGTGTGTGTGTGTGTGTGTGTGTGTGTGTGTGTGTGTGTGTGTGTGTGTGTGTGTATGTGTGTGTGTGTGTATGTGTGTGTGTGTGTGTGTCTGTATGTGTGTGTGTGTGTATGTGTGTGTGTATGTGTGTATTTGTGTGTGTGTGTGTGTGTGTGTGTGTGTGTGTGTGTGTGTGTGTGTGTGTGTGTGTGTGTGTGTGTGTGTGGATGCGTGTGTGGATATTGGATCCACGATTTCTCAAATACTATAAGACTTAAGACATTTTTAACTACGGATTCTTCAATCTAACAATAATGGGAAGAGTTGATTAAGTTTTGGTAACAATTGGACAACCGGAACTAGTAGTTACAAAAAGGAAACCATCTAAATATTATTTATCGAAAATTTATGTTAACACATACTAAGGAACGTTAAATTCATTATTTGATAAATATAAATTCATTATTATATCTTCTATAGATTTAGAGATAAAGAAATGCATATAAAATAATTTGATGTAAAAAATCTCAGATCAAACTACTCGTACTTCAAGGCAAGAAATTCAAATGTTTGTAATTGACACATGAATGTCACTGTCAAAAATATTTGTATGCCACTGTCAAAAATATTTCTACATTATGAAGATTATGAAAACAAAAAAAGTCAACAACGCAAAAGAATATACGTAAAAAAGAATATAAAAGGAATTTGCGGAAAAATGACGAATATAAAGAAAAAGAAAAGGAAAGTAAAAAAAGAAAATTTCAGGATATTGAATATAAAGAAAGTGTATGTATTGTACATAATTTATATTAAAATATCCCATAGATTTTGCAATTATATGTGATAATTATTTTGTAGTGAGACATGAATATATGTATTTGTATTTAAAAATATTTTTCGTTTTATGCGTACAACCAAGTAAAATATCTGGCGAGAGGTTATGTGCTGGCCACATCAGATTTTTTATGAGAAAGGGAAAGGTGACACCATGAGTTACCGCTCCGGGTGACACCAACTCTATAACTATTCAAGATCATTTGTTTAAAGAAAGAATACACAGCACTGCATAGCATTAGCTTAGCAACATTTTGTATTAGAAAGAGAAAGATTAGTTGACGTATGTCTATTTAATTTATGTAGTGTGACAGATATACGTAAATGGTACCATTATTTTCTAACACACTAAACATAGCAGTGACGTTTATCATAGAGTTACAGACATGTAATTATCTACTACACTCCCATCTGTACTAATGTTTATCCAGTGACGTTGACATTTAAATCAAATTATTAATTTATGGTTTACGTTAACTGTATATTTTTGTTATATGCAAAAACATAGGTGAAGAAGATAAAACTTTGAGAAAAGCATTATTTAAAAGGAAACAAAATTTTCAAATAAAGTACATTTATTTTAGCAGTTAGAATGTATCCATACATATTTCGCGTTTCACGCCTATGAGTACGAAATGCAGTGAAATATTTGCAAGTATTATATCTGTTTCCGCCTTTTCTAATGTTGAATCAATCCCTTCATCCAAATTAGTTCGCACGCTCATGCTCACGAAGCTCGGCAGAAGACTTCGTATAAATTGTGTATTTTTATATTAACTAAAAACGATTGTTGTGAGTTGAGACTGGCTTGCATATTCAGTATTCACTAGTCGCTTGAAGAAGTTGGTCGCTAGCCGCCATCAATCGTTCGCTAAACTCTACAATCACGCACCAACAACACGCCACAATCATCCATCCTGGATTTGCATCTGCATCGGCCGCAGCCAGAATCAGCTCTGTGTAACAAGAACATCGAGTATCCGAGTATTTGTGGGTATAGCCTTTTTGTTTTTCTTTCCTTCTGGACTAATATTAGGAGGGTGGAAACGCAACGCAGAACTGCGCCCTACAGTTCAAAACTATTATCGAATAAATGACTTTGAATAGTCGTCTTTCATAAATAATACTATACATAAATAAATATTATAGTAAAATAATAAACTAATGTTCATATTTCCCTATTGGATCACTATTTATTACAATAATTTATTACGCACTGATACTGCCGGTATCAACAAAGTACGCCATTTTTAAAAATGCACCAGCGCTTCTATCGTTCGTTTTCACCGCGAATAACGTTATTTTTCTAACATCAACTATTTAAGATATTTTGTATTTCTCTCTAACTTTTCTACTATATTTCTTCTCTTCTTATTATTACTACTTTGAAATTGAAAATTATTTGACATATTACATGTATATTAAAAGGAGAATATAATCAATTTTTGTTGAATTTTTCTGAAACCCTTTTTATTTTGCATTCTACTTGTTCTTGTGAAATTGTAAAAATGAAGACACTGGTTCGTGCGTCATTGCTTTATTCAGAATACTGTCTTTCTCTCCCTTTCCACTACAGTCATGCCAACCTATGCAGGCGTGCCAACATATATAGAAAAGTTACAACATACCCTGCACCTTGGAAGGGTACCTTTCAAATAGGTAAGTACATAAATGTAAATTAATTAAATTACAAATATAACGCAAAAAAATATGTATACTCGTAATAACTAACACAGGTATGTATATAGTATTGACATAACTAATTGTCTCTTTCGGATAATCAACACTTGTATCAATGGGGGAGGAGGCACACTTTGGACACTGGTCTCTTACAGGTACCGCTGGCTGTTTGAATGGTGACAACTCGGATGACGTCGTCAGCGCCAGGATGGACCGCAGCTATCCGCCCTAACTTCCATTGATATGGAGCCAAATTGTCTTCTTTGAGCAGGACTAGCGTTCCGATTTGAAGAATTTCGGCTTTGCGACACCACTTGTCACGCTGTTGGAGTTCGGTAAGGTTTTCTTGTGACCATCTTCTCCAGAATTGTTGTTGTAATTGTTGTAGGTGTTGTAGATTTTTCAATCGACTCGGATTGTCTTCCGTTAAGTCTGGTTCCAAGATTGTTGCAATCGGACGCCCAATCAGGAAATGTGCCGGGGTCAAAGGTTGAAAATCATTTGGATTTGTGGACATTGAGGAAAGTGGTCTGGAATTAAGGATTCCTTCTATGTCTGTCAATACAGTCATAAATTGTTCGAGAGAGAGTAAACCACTACCTAAAACACGTTTCAGGTGAAATTTTGTACTTTTCATGGCAGCGCCAAACCACACCAAAATTAGGCGCGTGAGGAGGTATAAAATGCAACTGATATTGTGATTTGCAAGTTCATTGATTAATGACTCTTGATTTTTTCTTAGAAATTGATAAAGTTCTGCTAATTCATTGCATGCACCCACATACATGGAACCATTGTCAGAGTATATGTGAGTAGGTTTGCCTCTTCTTGCGACAAAACGTTTTAATGTGAATAGGAACGACTCTTTTGTAAAGCTTTTGTTACTAAACAAATGAAAACAAAAATATAACATTTACATTTCTTTATGCCTCGACCCTGTCTCTGGCGAACGAAGAAAAGACCAGCATAGTCTGTACCAGTGATCGAAAATGGAAAATCAGGTTGTACCCGATAAGCAGGTAAATTTCCCATTAATGGATTCATACTTTTGGGATTAGTTCTAAAACATGTTATGCATTCATGTACAATTTTTCTAGCTAGATTCCTTCCGTTTACAACCCAAAATTTCGACCTGGTTACAGCTACTAATAATTGAGGACCGCCGTGATACAATTTAAGATGTTCATAACGATAAATTAATGTTGCTAAAGGATGTTTCGCGGACAGTAAAATTAGGTGTTTTTGTTCTGCAGTTAACTTGGAGTTTTGAATTCTACCGCCTACGCGCAGTACACCCATAGTATGCAAAAAAGTTAAAAGTTTTGCGAGTTTTCCCTTAAGACGTGCATGTTTATTGTTCTGTTCAACTTCGATCTCTAATTTGAAAGATTCCACCTGAGCCAGTTTAACTAATCTGTGATACGCATTATTTAATTCTATGACCGTTATTGCACCGTTTATACGACGTTTAGAATTGTCAGTTCTAGTCGATATTTTACAATGACAGTTATGTATAAATCGAAAGCATAAGACTGTCACGTGTTTTAATTTTTGAAGTTTAGAAAATAGTTCAAATATATGGTGTCCATTTGTCGATTTTGTTAATAGTGATTCAATATATTTCTTTACCTCCGGTAATTCGGATGGTGACAAAGTTAGTTCATGTGTTGTTGGCCATTCGTTTTCATGAAGCGATAACCAAGATGGTCCGTACCACCACTTTCGATCTTGTAGCAAATCGTTCGGTAAAGTATCACGTGAAACCAAGTCGGCTGGGATTCTTGAATCCAACTTTGAATGTTCGTAACATGATGGATCTCTCCTACTCGATTAGCGACAAATGTTTGAAGTTCATTTCTAAAATTGAGCCATTTTGTTTTCAGATTACCAGGAACCGATTCATCCCAGGACAACTGTAAGGCCCATAATTAGCGTAGTATGATTTTTGTGATTATCACACAAGGTGCTAATAATCCTAAGGGGTCATAATTTTTCGATATTTCAGATAAAATAGAACGTTTTGTAATTGTTTTTTGTGCGAGAAATTAATACGATATGTTAAAGTGTCTGTACTAGAAACCCATTGTAATCCCAATTTTTTGTTGTCGTCGCCAAATGATTGTAAACTAGATAATAAATTGTGCTCGTTAACATTAATATTTTTCAATAATTCTGGTTCATTAGATGCCCATTTTCGTAATTCAAAGCAATCGAATATAAGAACGCGTGAGACTTCATTGCATATTGTAATAGCTTCGAAAATAGATTCCGCGCCCGTTATTAAACCGGCCATGTACATATCTCTAGTGATAACCTTTGCAGCGTTCGTATATAGTTCGCGATTTTCTTCTGATAATTGAATTAAACACCTTATTGCGAGATAAATCGTCATTTGGACTTGTTCGCCAATATATTCTTTAATATTGTATCTGATCAGGCACTACCGTAATCTGACGATACATTTTGGTTATATATGCTGTAATTACAATAGAGTGTTGTCGGAACCTAAGTAAAATAGTTCTTGTTGTAAACTTGGACCAACATATTGAATATCGTTCAACGACCATCCGGAGTCTGTTGGGCTCGATGCATCGAACACGACTCGTAATTTTGTACTAACGCTGTCTGCCTTTAAAACGCCGTGATGCGGAAGGTAATATGAATTGTCGTTACATACATTAGTTGGAAGTTTTGTCATGTGACCCAGTGACTCATATTCCTCCATAAATTTTGAGTATGGTATAAGTAAATTGGAATTTAATTGTAGTTTGCGTTCCATTGAGTAAAAACGTTTTAACGCGTTAGCTTTAGAATCACCGAGTTTATCTGTAGACTCTTTAAATGGTATCGCTACAACAAATCGACCGTTGCTATCGCGATTTACAGTTTTACGAAAATAGTCTTCACATTTCATATTTTGAATGGTTTCACTTGGAGTTAAAGAATTATCTTCGATTTCCCAAAATTTTTGAAGCTGTTCTTGCACTGTGATATCTCGCGCTAAATTGCAAAAGGTCTGCTTGCTGGTAAAGGGGAAATTTAACGAACCTGCTATTAGCCAACCAAATTCAATATTTTTCATAATCGGTTTATTTTTTCCTAAATAAATTTTGCCCTCACGAAGAATTTCCCAGAATAATTTAGCACCTAGGAGAATATCTACTTCGTTAGGTTTATTAAATTTGGAGTCGGCCAATTATGAGTTTCTAAGAATATTTAACTCGTCCATATTAAAATTGCAAATAGGTAATTTGTCACTAATTGTTGGGATTGTGTAGCATGAAATAGTATGCCTTGAATGATTGTTAAATTTGATTGTTAATTCTCACTTAAAGTCAATTGTGGACTTTACTTGATTTATGCCGATCACTGACAATTGAACTTTTGTCATAGGTAACCCTAAATGATGCGGTTATGAAATGAGTCTGCGAACCGCAGTCTAGAATTGCCCTGCATTTATGACCTTTTCCTTGATAATCGACAACAATGATTTGTGCTGTCGCTAATAGTGATACTGATTTTACGTGGGCATCCTTGCATTGGCTAGTGAAGAATTGTTTAACCACTGCGTTTTCAGCGGCTACATTTTCATTGTTGTTTGTTACCGTTTCGGTCTCCAAATGTAAAAGTGTATTATGCTTTTTCTGACATTTTCTACATTTTGGAAGATGGACAGTTTTTAGATATATGGCCTATTCGCAAACAATTTTTACAAAGTTTTAATTTTTTAGAAAATCCGTGCAACGATAAATCAAATGTTGTCCACGACAATAGTTACACGTGTGAGAATTTGCAATAAAGGCTAATTTATGTTCCGTCTTTGCTACAGGTTTTTTTGATTTAGTTGTGTCACGCGACTAATGTTTCTAGCAAATCTGATCGAGATTTTAAAAATTGTTTGAGTTTATCGAGTGTAGGGAGATCGCTTCCCTTTTTGTACTCTTCCCAGTATTTCAAAGTTTCTTTGTCTAATTTATTAGAATTGACGAATATGATCAGTACATCCCACGAATCGTTGGGTAATTTAAGTGAATTAAGTGCCCTTAAATGTTTCGATACATCGTCTACTAATTGTCGGAACACTACAGCTGTTGGTTTGCTAATATTGCTAATATCAAAAATAGCTTTAATATGATTGAATATTAATAGTTGATTATTATCAAATATATCGACCAACAATCCCCACGCTACTGAATAGTTGCTTGCAGTAAATTCTATAGATTGAATTACTTGTAACGCGGTGCCCTCGAGCGAAGCACGCAAATAGTGAAATTTTTGTATTTCATTGATTGACGTGTTTTTATGAATTAAAGATATGTATGTATCTTTAAACTCAATCCATTGTGTAAATTGACCCTTGAATTTAGATAACTGGATAGTGGGTAACTTGATGTTATTACTTTGATATTGCTCAGACTGTACTAAATGTACTGACTACGAGTCCGTGTATCTCCTGTCCGCAGAGACAGAAGTCGCGCTCTTTTGTATATCATTTGCAATATTTTCATTAGCTTTTGGTAAATGTAAGTTCAAAAAATTACTTATTTTCACGCTGGTGAAATAATAGTCCCTATCGAAATATCCCCGTTCGGTGTATTCCTCGTCAAGAACTTCATGTGAACAGATACATTCGATTTTCGTTTGTATTTCATTGAATTCACTAAATAGATTATGGCCATCGTTGTATCTAATATGCAATTCGTTTACTAACTCATTAAACTTGTCGTTACTCTTGTCTGTGGTTGCAACTTTTGTGAAGAATTTGGTTAAATTTGTTAATTCGCATTTTACACTCCCCCGCTTGCGTGTTTGATCTTTAATTTCTGTCATATTGTTAATTGTAACTTAAATTGTGAATTGTAAGACTGTATTAACAAGTATAAAATGTATGAAATACAATAATAGGAGTGAACTGGGTTAAAAGGACTTACTGGCGGTTTTGTATATTGTGTACAGTCGCTCAGTAGCCGCTTGGATACTCTGGATCCTAATTGTGATAGCAGGCCACTTGTCTGGTCGACTGCATGCATAAACTTCGCCGCTTTGTGTAGTTGAACACCTCGCTCGTCGCTGCGATTGCCGTTGTTGCGCCTGAGTATTTGCTCGGCCAATTGTAGTTGTAAGATTTTCTGTTTTAATCACAATTATTGATTAAAAGGCACTAACACTGACTTGAATTGATAATTGTAACACTTGTACTGGTGTTATTGATATATTTGACTAGTATCCGTTGTCGAAGGACCAAATTATGTTCTTGTGAAATTGTAAAAATGAAGACACTGATTCGTGCGTCATTGCTTTATTCAGAGTACCTACTGTCTTTATCTCCCTTTTCACTACAGTCATGCCAACCTATGCAGGCGTGCCAACATTCGTCGTTGTCATTTTAATACCTCCTAAGTGCAAAACACACTATTTTGAATAAATCGAGAAAAACTACTTAAAAATTTTTTGGAAGACTTTTCCGGCTTAAATAGATTAAAATTGTGACATAACTATTGTCTTACATTATTTGTATATTTTAATATCTATATATACTTACGCTACTCGGAAATGTATATACATTTTTGTGTTCGGCTGCACATTGGAGGTATTAACTGTTGATTGTGTTCGTATAGGAGAAATTATTATAGGTCTAAAAAGTTTTCAAACATCGCTTTTATTTATAAGAAAATAAATATTACTTATTTTTGAGAACAAATGATTATAATTATTACAAGAATATAAAAATATGAAACCTTTAATAAAATTTATTTCTTTTTGTCTGGTTTAAAAGAGAGAGTCATAAAAAGCACGATGAGGTTTTTCAATAACTGTCTTCATTTCTTGAAGATGGCGACATTTTGACTCACTTATATGAATTGAGCTACGATACGAAGCAGAAACTTCTTGAAGAGGATTATGGCCAGGCTTTCTTTTCTTTCTTTTAACTTATCTCTTAAAAGTATCTTCACCTACTCCAAGGGTGTTGATAAAAAAATATCGGCAAACTCTTAATTTATCACCATCCCCTTTCTGAAGAAATATGTCGTGTCCTTCGTTTTTACGTAGTCGTTTCACTTTATCCTCTAGTCTTTTACGCCATCTTTTTATGCTTCTGGTTGTAACTAATCCTTTAACAAACGCTCGTTTTTCTTCCCATGATCCAATTTTCCAAAATGTATCGAAGGCTGCAGATCTGTCTTCTTCTGTAAATTTAGCACATATGAAAGAGCGAGAACTAGTTTTATTTTTCGATCTGTATGTGAGCATCTTTTTTTTATTATTCTTTTCGATTTGGGAATGTTGTTCATAACTTTCTTCGCATTTCGTTTATATCCCATGTAAGGTAATCCAAATAACCGCTTATTTTTTGTCTCTGTTTGCGATATCTTTTTATTATTTAGACCATGTTCTGACTCTTCTGTTTCCATTATTATAGCTTCGTTATCGAAATCATTAACATTCGTTGCTTGCTCACATTTACTAGGCGTGATATCTTCAGCTTCGTTATGGATATCGTTAACATTCGTAACTGGCTCATAATTGCTAGGAATGATATCTTCAGTTTCGTTATCGATTCCGTCAACATTCGTTGCTTGCTCACATTTACTAGGCGTGATATCTTCAGCTTCGTTATGGATGTCGTTAACATTCGTAACTGGCTCATAATTGCTAGGAATGATATCTTCAGTTTCGTTATCGATACCGTCAACATTCGTTGCTTGCTCACATTTACTAGGCGTGATATCTTCAACATCGTTATGGATATCGTTAACATTCGTAACTGGCTCATAATTGCTAGGCATGATATCTTCAGTTTCGTTGTCGATACCGTTAACATTCGTTGCTTGCTCACATTTGCTAGACGTGATATCTTCAGCCATTTCTTCATCTTCTCTTTTTGTTAATATTATTCGCTTTTGTTCTCCTGGCTCTTTCATTCCTACAGTTACTAAAAAATCTTTATTCCTAATCTCTTCTTCGTACATTACTTCTTCTTCACTTATTATCCATTCTTCATTCGTGGATCCGTCATCATTAATATTTTTTTCGTTTTCAACAACCATTTCATTGCTTTCTCTTCCTAATAAATAAGTATCAAGAATGTTGTACAGTTCATCGTCAGGTTCAATTAGAATATCTTCGTTTTTATTATCTTGATTACTGGGTGATTCTGTTCGCGGCATATTATAATTTTTTTCTTCTACACAATTTCCGGAGCCACTGTTCCTTTGATTAAGTAACCACAGCATTTTTTGTCCTCGGGACATCATTTTCCTTAAAGTAAAAAAAAAATTAATTTAGCCAAATAATATCAAATTGATTTTTCCAAAAATTTGAAAAACAATAATTTGTAATACTGTAATAGCTTTATTAAACATAGATTTCAATAAATTTTTAGGTTATTTTTGAAAAATACCAATTAAAGATAATTCTTATTGCTACTACAATTAATTTTGTCTAAAGTTTGAAATATATAAATATACTTACCTATTATTACAAATTCACTTTTACCGGATATTCAAGATTGATTTATCTAATCTACATAAACAAAATAACTTAAATGAATTCACATTGCATTCACTAAAAATTCCTCCTATGTGTATTAAATGACATGGCGCGAAATAGTAGTGTTTCCATAATACCTCCTATGTGATGCAAATGGTACATAGGAGATATTAAGAATCAACTATACGAACTGATCACATAGGATAAGTTATATTTTACGTATTATGAAGCATTGGCTATGGTTACACATAGGAGAAGTTTGCCAAAAGATAGAGATGGTAAGGATCAATTTTAATGCACTAAAATCGTATTTTCGACCATAATGTCACATAGGAGATATTAAAATGACAACGACGATATACAGAAAAGTTACAACATTAAAGTGTGCGAATAATTTTATGAGCTACTTTATTTTTTCATAAGATTATTGTAAGATGGATAAAGTGAATATTTTACTTACCGGAACTCCTCCTCCTACATTTTCATATTGATGCGGTTTAAATTCATAATATTTATAATTGATGGCATTAACTGTACCGACTGTATTTCCTGCGGCATTTAACAAGACAATATTTACATCTGGTGATGTCCTTCTGCATGGTATATGTTCATGTTTAGGAACTACTATATCCGAGTATTCATTTTTCTTAGGTAAAACAGATAATTCGTTGGAATCTACAAACAAAAATATTAATACAGCTATACGAAAAGTTGCTTATTAATGAAATGTATATTAAATTGCACCTTATTCATTAATAAGTGAAAGGTAAATTACATAGAAATAATTATTTTGATTTATCGGTGAATCAATCCAATATCATACGAGTATAATTAATAATAATAATAATAATAATAATAATAATAATAATAATAATAATAATAACAATAATAATAATAACAATAATAACAATAATAACAATAATAACAATAATAATAACAATAATAATAATAATAATAATAATAATAATAAATAAAAATAAATTCAACCATGTAAAGGATATGTTTGGCCACAAGGTTCTCAATATCGAAATCAAAGAAACTGAAAACCTTACAAAAAAATTACGCAACCAAAAACTTAAATTCACTCTTTTCTTCATGAACGGTTTACCAATTGAATTGTACTATTTCATCATACACAACGGAAACGAAATTTACCATAAAACAAAAACGCGAAACAAAATCAAACTAATAAAAAAATAGAGAATTTAAAACACAAACAAATCCAGGGCTCCATATGTGACATTCTCTTACGAAATTACAAAAATTGGGTCGTAAACCTAACAAACCAAGACATTGAGGAAAAAATTCTTGCTGTTCTTGCCCTAGGTCCAAATTTTTCATATAACTTAAACTCAAAAACCAGTAATAAAGTATTAATAATAAACACATTCACTAACTTAATGCATACGATTAAATACGCAAATATTCCCAATAAAGAAGATTTAAAACGTAAAATTTCAGATTTCCTAGTTAGCCAATCGAAAAAATTAAAGAATAACAAACTAGAATGCTGGGAAACAGAATTAAATTATTGGATTAAGAAAACAAAAATCTATTTAAAAGAGCACCCAAACATATTAGTGACCAGGGCAGATAAAGGAGCAAAAACAGTAATAATAACTAGAGAAAATTATAATGAAAAAGCTTTCGAAATTTTAAATGACGAAACAACATACAAAAAAATCAAACCAGTGATACTTAATAAAATTAATAATAAAGTAAAAAACTTCTTAACTAAAGTAAATAAAAAAGACTTCATAAAAAACCACCCGGCAGTAGGAAAAATGTATTTTTTACCCAAAATCCATAAAGAGAATGTCCCATTGAGGCAAATAACATCAACTATTGACACCCCCACCCAAAAACTAGCGAAGTATTTGTCTAATGCTCTGAGAAAGGTCACATGCAAATCAAAACATAATTTAAAGAACTCATTTGAATTGGTTGATGAAATCGCAAAAATAGAAATCCCAAAAAATTATGTTGCTTTCTCCTTGGATGTGTGCTCGCTATACCCTAGTGTCCCTCAAGATGTAGTTATAGAGTGTGTTGAAGAAAGATGGGACGAAATAGAAGAACATACCGATTTTTCAAAACAAGAATTCTGTGACGCAATAAATCTCTGTTTCGAAGCGTCAACTTTTACATTTAATGACCAACTTTACCAACAAATAGACGGGACCCCCATGGGTAGCAGCTTAAGCTGCACCATAGCCGACCTAGTTCTTCAAAAACTAGAAAAGAAGATACTAGATGATCTTAAAACCGAAATAATTTTATACAAAAGGTATGTTGATGATTGCCTTATCATCGCGAACATTAACAACATAGAAAAAATAACAACTAAATTCAACAGCTTCCACCCTCGGCTTAAATTCACAGTAGAATTACCCACAAACGATAGACTTAACTACTTGGACATAACACTAATTAAGAAAAACATAAAATTTGAGACCAACTGGTACAGAAAATCGACCTATTCTGGACGATATCTAAATTTCTATTCAAACACCAACAAAACCTACAAAATAAGCGTAATAAACGCACTCATAGATAGAGCTTATTTACTTTCAAATAAAAAGTACCATAACCAAAACATCAATTTCATCCAAAAAACTCTAAAAGAAAACTGCTTCCCAGAACACCTAACAAATCAGACTATTAAAAAACGATTAGATCACTTAAAAAGAAAAGCAGATGGCGAGCGCGCACCCAGGGAGAGAGCAACATACACTACCATTCCGTACAATAAAACTATAAACGCAGGCCTGAAAAAAGTACTAAAAGAAACAGATATAAAAATCGCCAATAAAAACCACGACACCACAAAAACTCTCTTTAGCAAGCTGAAAGACAAGACAGCGATAGAAAACGCTTCAGAAGTGGTTTACCAAGCCAATTGCGGTTCATGTCAAAAAAATTACATCGGTGAAACCTGCCAACCGGTCAAAAAACGGTTTTATCAACATAAATATAACTGCGATTTCAAAAATATTCAACACAGTGCCATTGTTAAACATCACTGTGAAACAGGACACATTTTCGATTTTAAAAACCCCAAAATTTTGAAACAGGAAAAAAACAAAAATAAAAGATTAATATACGAAAGCATACATATAAATATAAATGAGAAAAACTGTGTTAACAATCACACTGATCATGACAACCTTTTAAAATTCGCGCGACCTATACTCAGGGCAGTGGAATAAATATTTCCCTAGTATGTCAGCCATGTAAATGTTCTAGTGATTTACACTCGATCAAGTCATTTTTCCACCATCTTTCGGCCATATTAACCTTCAAAATTCGTAATAATTTTTAAAAAACGTAATTCTGTATAAATAAAATAAATATTAACAACCAAATAAGTTTTAATCCCTCAAAAACCTAGGTAATGTATCACTTAATAAATTTAACATTTAATCAGAGTCAAAAAATTTGTTATAGTATGGAGGAGAAGGCGAGGTGTCCGTTGACCTCTTATTTTTCATGTTGGGGCCTTGTGGGCAAACATACCCTGCATAGGGTTTAAAAATTTCATTAGTATAAAAATGTAACAATAGGTAAGCAACCTGTCATAATTTATATTAAAAAAATTAACAATGTA
>OY720464.1:8542541-8550041 GCA_963082715.1 Harpalus rubripes
TATTTACTGCTTTTAAAAATTTCAAAATATTCCTCAACTTGCTATGATCTGTCAAAATAAGAGGAAGGTTCTTGTCAATGCTATAAAGTTGTCTGACTGGCTCATACTGTGGACATTCAACAAGGATGTGTTTTACAGTTATTGAAACACCACATCTGTTGCACATGGGAGCATCATCCCTGGTTAGACGATAACAATGTGTCAATCTTGTATGACCCAATCTAAGACGATGAATTTTGACCAGTTCCCTCCTCTTAAGATCACTGGGAAGTAGTACTGGAGCAACCGACGGCTTTATAGTTCGTAGATGGTTCTGCACTTCATTCCATGTTGTTTGCCAAATGGACAATACCTCTTTCTTTAGATGTAGACTGATATCTGTGTGTTTAATTAGTGACACATCAACAGAGTCATTTTCTGCAGCAATACGTGCTGCTTCATCAGCCATCTCATTACCTTTAATCCCAACATGACTGGGCACCCACAGAAATGATACATCTTTTCCTTGATCATGATGATATTTTATCAGGGATAAGATGTATTGTATTATCGGGTCAATAGTATAAGGATATGATATAGCTTGAAGAACGCTTAAACAGTCACTGACTATTAAGAACTTATGAAAGGTTCCAGCATATTCACAGTAACGTAGTGCTTGCCAAATAGCATATGACTCTGCTGTATATATGCTCGTAATAAGAGGCATTGTCCATGCATAACTTTTATTGTTTACAACAAATGCACAACCAGTGCCATGGTGAGTTTTCGAACCATCTGTGTATATAACCAATCTATCCTTGTAATTGTGCAAAATTTCTAGAAATTTTGATCTAATCATTACTGGCGGACTGTTTGATTTATCAAAATTAGTTAGATCGTAATTAATTTGTAATTTTGGTATTTGCCATGGAGGAACTTCAATTTCCCCTAGGGGAATCGGTAATGGTAGATCAAAATGTATTTCCTCTAAAAATTCTTTTGCACGGATACCTACTGATTTGGTTAATATCTGTCGTCGATTGCACCAGTTCCTGTTGTTAAAAAGTATTTTGAAATTCTTATGATTTGGCATTGCTTTTATTTTATTTATATATACGACAAGAATTTTCTTCCTTCTAATCTCGAGTGGTGTCAGCCCTGATTCAGCGTATAGATTTATTATGGGTGTAGTTGGGAAAGCTCCAAGGGCATATCTTAAGCCCTGATTGTGTACAGTATCTATCCTGCTAAGGATAGTTCGTTTTGCTGATCCATAAACAATACACCCATAATCAATCTTAGAAAGAACCAATGATTGGTAAAGTTTAACCAATGTCCTTGGTTCTGCCCCCCATTTAGTCCCTGCCATCATTTTTATACAATTAAGAGCTTTGAGGCATATAATCCTTAGCTCTTCTATATGCAGTTTCCAAATGAGTCGCGGATCAAAGATAAGCCCCAGGAATCTGACACTACTTACGACTTTAATTATCGCGTTTCTTATAAATAAGAGTGGTCCATAGTGTGGACGGGTCAGCCTACAGAAGTGCATGCATTGCGTTTTTTCTCGAGAAAACTTAAAACCTAACTGGTCAGCCTTACTCATTACTCTGTCAATTGCTGTTTGTAATTTATTATTAATGTCTCCCATTCTCTTGCTTGAACAGAAGATGGCGAGATCATCAACATATAAACAAATATGAACAGAATTACCAATTGTTGATGTAATCTCATTAACCGCAATAGCAAACAGAGTTACGCTTAATACTGAGCCTTGTGGAACTCCGTTCTCTATAGTTCTGACAGAAGATAGAGTTGTACCTACACGTACTCTAAATTTGCGGCTTGAGAGAAAGGATGACACAAGCTTTGGTAATTTTCCTCGAAAACCCCACGCATGCAGCTTCTTTAAAATATTATACCGCCATGTCATATCATAGGCCTTTTCTAAATCAAAGAACACTGCAACTAAGTGTTCCTTATTATTAAAAGCAGTAAGAATTGCATCTTCCAGATAGACGAGATGATCAATAGTAGATCTGAATTTCCGAAAACCAGCCTGATGTTCTGATAACAGATTATTGGTTTCCAGACACCACACAAGACGTTTATTGATCATTCTTTCGAATATCTTTCCGATGCAAGATGTTAGACTAATAGGCCTATGATTAGACGGTATCATTAGATCTTTTCCATCTTTAGGGATAGGAACGATAACGGCTTCCTTCCACTTTTCAGGATAAATTTCTTCTTCCCATAGCTTGTTGTATACTGAAAGCAAATGTACTTTAAAATCATACGATAGGTGTTTCAACATATCATTTGTAACTCTATCAGAACCTGGTGATGATGATTTTGCTTGATTTAGTGCATACTCCAGTTCCAAAAGTGTAAAAGGATTATTGTATTCCAAAAATTCAGTAGTGTTGAAGTTCAAAGGTACCTCTCGGCTCGTTTTCAAATTACGAAATCCAGGATCATAATTTGAATTACTACTTGCACTTTGGAACTGGTCTGCCATAATTTCAGCGATGGTAAATGTATCACGTACGTAAGTATCATCACTTAGTTTTAGACAATTTACACCAGTAGAGTTATTATGTCCTACAATACGTCTTACTCTTGCCCAACATTCATTAGTAGTTGTTTTTGACGATATTTTAGACACGTACTCGTCCCAATATGTACGTTTGCTTTCAAGTACACCTCGACGAGCTAATGCTTTAGCTCTTTTAAAAGAAATTAGATTTTCTATAGTAGGATACCTCCTAAAGTGGTTGAAAGCCGTTCTCTTTCTATGGACCAACTCTTTTACATTTTGGTTCCACCATGGAATTGATCTTTTGTAAATTTTGGATATACTCCTGGGTATTGCAGCTTCCGCTGCTGTTATAATGTTGGCTGTTAATTTCTCTACATTAATATTTGATTCACTTGTCAATTTTGGAACATTTAGGGATGCAGTATAACATGGCCAATCGGCCTTATTTAAAATCCATCTTGATGGGGACACCTGTTCAAATTTTGGAATATCTGTAGATATTACTATCGGAAAATGATCACTTCCGTATAGATCATCAAGTGTCTTCCAGGAATAACGGGTAGCAAGACTTGAAGATAGTATAGTAAGGTCAATATATGAATAACTCCTTGATCGAGCATTGAAATATGTTGGCGTACCTGTATTCATAAGGACAAGATCAAGATTATCAAGCAGGCTTTCTATAATTCTTCCCCTTTGATCAACATGTTCAGAACCCCAAATGTAATTATGGGCATTAAAATCACCTAATAAAACAAAGGGGGTTGGTAATTGCTTTATAATATTTTGGATGTCAATCAAATTCCAATTAAATTCTGGCAAGTATAGGTTACATATTGTTACATTTAATGGGGCTGACAGTCTTACAGCTATTACTTGTAAATCAGTGCTTAGATTAACCTGCTTGAAACTAACATCTTTCCTTATGATAACCGCAACACCACCATTCGCTCGAACTTCAGGTAATGAGTCTTTTCTTACTACACTATAGTTCCTCAAAGAGTATGCTTGGCCGGGTTTAAAATGTGTTTCTTGAAGACACGTACATATGGGATCATACTCCGACAGCAACATCCTCAGCTCACAATAATGATAAATACATCCCCTAATATTCCATTGAATGATTTTATTCATACTTACAAATGAATTAATGTAGATTAACTAACTACGCCTTCCTGGGTTTTCCTTTTGGCCAGCCTCTCTTTCTATTCTGTTGTGATGAAAAGTAAACGGGATTTTCTTCATCTTCAGAAAAGGAATTATCGCTTTTCCTCTTTGTTTCCCCCGAAGCAGGTTCAGCCAATGTAGCCGTAGCACTATTACTGCTTGAAATTCCTTTTGGCTCGCTTCTCTCCCTATTCTGTTGAGAAGAATAGTGACCAATTTCTCTTGATGTAGCAGTAGCACTATTACTGCGCGGAATGGATGGTACTGGTTCTGGTTTTCTGAAGTTCGTTTGAGTTTCTGTGACTGGATTTTTCAATACAAATATTGTTTTTAATGCTTGCACAAGCGGGGAAATAATTTCTTTTATTATATTATTATTCATATATTCCTGTCTTGGTGAATTTACAATTTCAGCGTAAGAAATACCGGTCGGAGAAAGAGGAACAATTTTCTTTTTTGCTTCGAAATAAGATATATTTTCTCTTACTCTTAGTTCTTGAATTGCTACTTCTCTTTTATATATAGGACAGTACTTTGCATTAGCCATATGCTCACCTTCACAGTTTACGCATTTTATTTCTTTTTTACATGGTTGTCCGTCATGCATTTCTTTGCCACAAACACAAAGCTGTTGGTTGCTGCAACGCGCAGCAGTATGGCCGAATTTTTGACATTTAAAACAACGCATGGGTGGAGGCACATATTGTCGCACTTGTAAAGATAAATATGCTATTTTAATTTTTGGTGGTAGCTTTGGATTATTAAAAGTTATTATATGGTTTGGTGTGTCTTTTAGTTCACCATTTATTTTTGACTTAATTCTTTTAACTTCTATTACACCTTGATCTTTTAACTCCTCTAATATTTCTTCGATACTACAATTTAGAAGATCCCTACAGAATATTACACCCTTACTCATGTTCAGCGTTCTGTGCGGCGTTACTTCTATCTCCATTTGGCCTAAACGTTTAGCTTGTATTAATTTGCTAGCTTGCGCAGCGGAAACTGTTTCAATTATTAAATTTTCTTTTAATCTTTTTACACTTTTTAAATCTCCCACTAAACCAAATAGCAATTTTTGTAATAAGAATGGACTTAATTTTTCAAAATTTCCATCATTTCTCTTTATGACTAAGAACCGGGGAATAACCACCTTTTCTTTGTTCATAATATTTGACATGTTTTTAGAATATCTCGCTTCATGATCTTTGTTTATTGAAGAGGTTTTCTCCCCGGATGCTTTCGGCATCGGTCCTTGTAAATCATTTTTACCGGCCGAGCGGCCAGGGTGTGGTTCGTTAGAACCAATCCTGTACTCCAGTTGCAAATACAAATGATATGATATTTAAAAACAGACAGCTGTCAACTGTCAGAAATCAATCTACTCTCGTCAGTCAAATTTACTTGTATGTGTTTCTAGTAATATTTACAAGAAATTATTTAATATTTTAACAATGAAATATACCCTTTCAAATCGTAAGTACTCTTTCTTTTAAATATCAACTTATTATTTTGGAAATTAATTTTTAAAATTTCAATTTTTCAGAATTGGCATACCACATCCAGCCAACTTTAATACTAATACTAATACTAATACTAATACTAATACTAATACTAATACTAATACTAATACTAATACTAATACTAATACTAATACTAATACTAATACTAATAATAATAATAATAATAATAATAATAATAATAATAATAATAATAATAATAATAATAATAATAATAATAATAATAATAATAATAATAATAATAATAATAATAATAATAATAATAATAATAATAATAATAATAATAATAATAATAATAATAATAATAATAATAATAATAATAATAATAATAATAATAATAATAATAATAATAATAATAATAATAATAATAATAATAATAATAATAATAATAATAATAATAATAATAATAATAATAATAATAATAATAATAATAATAATAATAATAATAATAATAATAATAATAATAATAATAATAATAATAATAATAATAATAATAATAATAATAATAATAATAATAATAATAATAATAATAATAATAATAATAATAATAATAATAATAATAATAATAATAATAATAATAATAATAATAATAATAATAATAATAATAATAATAATAATAATAATAATAATAATAATAATAATAATAATAATAATAATAATAATAATAATAATAATAATAATAATAATAATAATAATAATAATAATAATAATAATAATAATAATAATAATAATAATAATAATAATAATAATAATAATAATAATAATAATAATAATAATAATAATAATAATAATAATAATAATAATAATAATAATAATAATAATAATAATAATAATAATAATAATAATAATAATAATAATAATAATAATAATAATAATAATAATAATAATAATAATAATAATAATAATAATAATAATAATAATAATAATAATAATAATAATAATAATAATAATAATAATAATAATAATAATAATAATAATAATAATAATAATAATAATAATAATAATAATAATAATAATAATAATAATAATAATAATAATAATAATAATAATAATAATAATAATAATAATAATAATAATAATAATAATAATAATAATAATAATAATAATAATAATAATAATAATAATAATAATAATAATAATAATAATAATAATAATAATAATAATAATAATAATAATAATAATAATAATAATAATAATAATAATAATAATAATAATAATAATAATAATAATAATAATAATAATAATAATAATAATAATAATAATAATAATAATAATAATAATAATAATAATAATAATAATAATAATAATAATAATAATAATAATAATAATAATAATAATAATAATAATAATAATAATAATAATAATAATAATAATAATAATAATAATAATAATAATAATAATAATAATAATAATAATAATAATAATAATAATAATAATAATAATAATAATAATAATAATAATAATAATAATAATAATAATAATAATAATAATAATAATAATAATAATAATAATAATAATAGTAATAATATACACCGATTTTTCTCCCTTGACCCTCACATCATTGATTTCTGAACCACAAAATGACAAGTAATTATATATTTATCTGTCTTACTTATGGTTTCCTACATTCTATCTTCGATACGTATGCCTAATTGCTTCATCTTTGTCTTACTAACGCATTAAGAGAAAGATAGTTATAGGAAATTTGAATATAATATTCGACAGCAGTGGTACTTATATTTGTGCATGCTCGTTGGCAACCTAAATTCATGCGAAATTAATGAAGATACCCCTATGGCTCACTCTGTTCACGTTAAGTGTCATGAAATTCGATCAGTATGAATTTCATTTTGTACAAAAAATATCTCAAATGTAGGTTTGACATTTTAGATATACATATTTGTCAATGTCAATGTTATTTTTATAATTTATTGGCGATATTTACCATTTCCTACAATGATTTTCGTTCTTAGATTAATATAATCTTAGGAATAATCGTAAAATGGAGTAGTAGTTTTGTTTAAGAATGAAATAATTCAGTATAAAATTTACAAATTTAGGTTAAATTTTGTGCAATTTTGGATTACGAACACATGAATTTTAAACGACAAATTACGCTCTGAATATGAATAATAATGAACGTGGTCTGAAATTGAATAATAATGAACGTGGTCTGAAATTGAAAGAACAATGAAGAAGCTGCAACCTTTTACTTGTCACAAGTGTAAACATGTAAAAATGAAGAAAATTTTATTCCAACTACGTAACAAATTTCAGCTCTGTAGAAAGTCG